>JAXMNL010000721.1:19521-34932 GCA_035128595.1 Eptatretus atami
TGTGGAAGAGGATTGGATGCATCTTGGATGACAAATTAAATAAGATATACAAACTTGGGAGGGGGGTGGGTGGGGATGTAATTTTAAATTTATTTAATTTTTTAAATTAATTATTTTTTTATTAAATATTTATTATATTTTAATAATTTAATTATTGTATATAATTATTAATTAAATTACTTTATATTTTTTTAATTTTATATATTATTATATTTAATTTTATTTTATTTATAAAAATTTATAATATCATTTTTACCCTGTATTTAATTTTTTAATATATATTTTTATAAATTATTTTAAGAAATATATATTTATATAAATTTTTAATTATTTTATTATTTTTTTAAAAGTTTATTAAATCTTTTAATTTATAATAATATATTTATGTTAATTATTAATTTAATTAATTTAAATTATACTTTAATTTTTTTTATTTTATTATTTTACTATATATTTTTTTATATTTAAATTTAAATTAAATTAAATTTATTTTATAAATTTTATTAAATATAATAAATTATATTTATATTTTAACTAAATTAAACAATTACTAAATTAAAAAAATATTAATTACCAATATATTTTATTATTTTTTAATAAATTTTTATTAATATTTTTTTTATATTTTTATTTAATTTTAATATTTAAAATTTTTTATTTAAATTTTAAAATAGAATTTTTATAATTTATTAATTTTTTTAAAAATATAATATAATTTAATCTTATACTTGATTAATTTATACAATTTTAATAATTTTATATTTATTTGTTCTTTTTATTAAAATATATAATAATTATTATTAATATTTTATAATTTATTAATATTGTTTATATAATAAATATTCCTTTAAAATTGAAATTTATTTTATTTTTGTAACGTATAACTTAAAATATTATTTTTTAAATAAAGAATTTTTCTATATATTTTTTTTATCTTTTATATTATATTATAATATATAATTATTAAATTTTATTATTATTAATATATTATATATTTTATATTAATATTTTATTTTAAATTTAATATTTTTTATATTTATATAAATTTTTAATTTATTTATATTATTATTTTTTATATATTTATTTTATTTTTTAAATTTTTTATATATTTATCAGATTAATTTTTTTTAAAATGTATATTTATTTAAATATAAAATTTTTTTGTATGTTATTTATATTAAAATTTTTATATTTTATATAATTTTATTTTTAAATATTTATAAATTTATTGTATAAAATTATTAACCCTCATTATTTTTAATTATATTTTTTAATATAATATAATGTTAACTTTATTTTTTTTTATTTTTTTTTTTTTATTATTTATTTAATATTATTTTTTTAAATTTTTATAGTTAATTTATTTTAATTTTAATTATTGATAATAATTTTATTTATTATTTAGATAAATTAAATTTTAATTTTTATTATTTTATTTTTTTTTTTATGTTTTTTTTTAATAATTTAATATTTTATTTATTAAGATAATAAATTATATTTTTATATTTTTTTTAATTTTAAATTAATAATTTTTTATTTTTAATATATTATAATTTAAATATATTTTTAAACAAATTTTAATATATTAAAATTTAAAATAATTTTATTTTTTTATATCTTAGAATTATATAATCTATAATATTATTTAATTTAATTTTTATTTTATTAAAAAATTTAATTATATTTTATTTTATTATATTATTTTTTTCTAATATTTATTTTATATTAATAAATTTTGATTTAATTTTATTATTTATATACTTTATTAATAAATCTTTATTTATTAATTTATTTTATATTTTTTGTTAATTTATTTTTAAATATTTATATTATTTTTTTTAATATTTTTATATTTTTTATTTATATTTATTTATTAATTATTTATTTAATTATTTTTTAAAATTTATTTTTTTTTATTATTATATTATATTTTATTTAATATTTTATAAATTTATTTATTTTTATTTTTATTATAGTTGTTTTTATAAATATAATTTAATTAATATTTTTTAAATAATTTTTTTTAATTTTTTTTAATATAATATTAATAAGTTATATTTTTTTTTTTTTGTTTAATAGAACTTTTATATTTTTATTTTATTTTTTTAAATTTATAATAATTATAAATTTAATTTTTTTTTTTTATAAATAATTTAAATAATATTTTTATAAATTTTTTGTATTTAAATTTATTATTATTTTTATTTTATATTTAATTTTAATTTTTTTTTTAAAAATTTATTTTTATATAATTATTTGTTATTATTTTAAATTTAATAAAAATTATTTTTATTTACTTTTAATTATATATGTTTTTTTTTTTTTTATTAAATTTTTAATTATTATTAAATTTAATAATATTTTTATATTGTTTTTTTGATAATATTTTTTTTTTTATATTTTTTATTTTTTATTTTATAATATTATTATTTCAATTAAAATAATATTAATTTATATTTTTTTTTGTAATTTTTTTTTTAATTTAATATTAATAATTTTTTTTAATTTTTAAATATTTAATTTATTTAAAATTAATTTAATATTGTTTTTATATTTATTATTTTTTAATTTAAATTATTTATTAATTTTTTATTAAAAATTATTTTTAAAATAATTTTATATATTTTAAAATTTATAAATTTATTTTAATATATTATATAATTAAATAATATTAATATTTAAATTTATTATAATAAATTAAATATTTTAATTTTATTAAATATAAATATTATATATATTTATAAAATTATTTTATATAATTTTTTTATTTTTTATTTTTTAATTTAATTTAAAATTAATTTATAATTTTATATTTATATTTAATTTATAATGTTTATTTTATTATTTTTTTTTAATAGTAAATTTATTAAATTTAAATTATTTTTTAAATTTTTTAAAATTTTATTCATTTTAAAAATCTTAAATTATAATTTTAAATTTTTTTTAATTTTTTTTTATTTTATTAATTATATTTTAATATTTATATTAATTTTATTTTTAATAAAAATAAAAATTTTTATTTTATTTATAATTTTTTTTTTTTTATATAAAAATTAAAAAATTAAATTTTTATATAATTATTTAAATTTTATTATTTAAATTAATTTTTTTTAATTTTTTTAAAATTTTGAAAAATTTTTTTTAATTAATATTTTATTTAATATCTATATTTTATTTATTATTTTAAATATTTTTTAAAATTATAAATTTTTTATAATTTTTTATATAATTATTATTTTATTTTTTTTTTAATTTTTATAATATAATTAATAATTTTTATAAAATTATTTTTATATAATTTATAAGTCAGATGATGAAGAGTCTCACATTTCTTATCCTTCAGGGTAATAGATATGCCGAGTAATACGAACCGAGCTTGACCAGTGAGATTTGAGCGGAACCCTGACGTCTCGTTGTGTACGCTTTTCATTCAATTTATTTGCTTCAGAATTTAATTTATCCAGCCGATCTGATTTCTTGTGTTATTATTGTATAATTTTCATGCAATCGAGAATGTGTAGTATTGGGCTAATTTTGATAGCTGATGGACATTTTCGGTCTATTTTCTTAGTATTGGGAGTGTTGTAAATTTATTATTGTTTAATTTATATTATGAAATTGCACTCTTATATTATTGATGGTGTTTTATATGTGAAAGTATTGGATATTGCAGGTGTCTTGATATTGATGGGAATTTTTTATTTATTAGAATGGTGAATGATTTAGATATGATTCTTAAAATTGTCGACCTTTGGTTTTTATGTCTTCTGGTCTATTATACTTGGTTTCGAACTTGCTTGAATTCATGCAGATGAAAATAAGAATTCTCATGCAAGCAAACTTTATATATTTTTGTTTATTGGTTTTACCTACAGGATCATAGTGATTGAACATGAACTTTAAATTGAATTGAGAATCGTGAATTATGTCTAGATTTTTTTTATATTAATTGTATCTGGTATGATTTTACTTTTTGGTTTTTTTTTATTGTAATTTGTAAGCAGTTGTCAGTTGAAATTTATTTTTATTTGATATTTTTTCAATAGCCGTTTGCTGCTGGATCTGGATTTTATGTTCGCTTCGTTAATTGGTAATTTGTGGGTTTTTGCGGGGTCTGTTGCCGTTTACTATGCCGTCTGTTGAATTTTGTTTCTAATTACGCTCTTATTATTACTTAATAATTGTGTGAATTTGATGGATTTTTCGTTAGTAAGCTTGTGTTCTCAGTTATCTTTTTAAATGAATGTAATAATAGTATACTATATTTCCGATTAGATTATGGGTTCATAGATAGTCAATAGGTACAGTATTTTGGGGTCCACGTCGGTAATAATTTCTTGTTACTTTGTGTGTAATTTTGTTTAATCGTGATGGGGTATTTGAGTAATTGTTGTGCAATACAAGTATTCGATATTGAATTGCATAAAGGTATGATACTTATCTAGATTTGCTATTAAATATTTGAGTGTTAGGTTAATAATGTTTACACTTGAGAACAGCTGAGGAATTTTCAATAACCTTTGTGCTGAAGCCTATGTTATTATCATGTAATAATGTGGCTCGGCAGGATGTGGGTGCGAGCGTGCGTGCAATGTCTAAGGTTAGTGCCATTCTAGTTTATTTGTATTCAAGTTGCTTGTTGTATTGTATCGTCACTGAATCGCTACCTTGCAAAACATTCATTTCATTTTCTGGTTCAGTGACTGCATTTTTCATACATTTTAACATTATGCAAAGTTGTTCAACCACTTTCTCATTTTATGTCCTCAGTTCATTGTGTTATTGACTGGTTGGTGCAAAGTGCGATTTCCTGTATGGCTGGTGGTGCTGGTCGTTGAGGAAAAGAGCCAGGGAAATTGGTAGGATGTCGTTGAAATACTTTTAGCGTTGTCGGCGGATATAAAGGTAGAGATGAACATCTCCGTCCATGCTCGTGGTAGAGATCAGGTAGCATTAGTTGGTGCATTCGTTGGGTCTTCACTGAGTATTTAAGTGTGTTCAGAGTTGTTCTCACCCGCGGCTGAGTGTTTCCAACCGCCGCCCGGTTTCTTTCTCAACTCCCTTCCAGTTGTGTGTTTTGCTTTATTATTGTCTCCTTTTATAACATAGAGCTTTTACACTCAGTGGTGGAGTTTGCATGTAAATTATAAAGTAAGTGATGACTGCAGGAAATGTATCTTTAATCATGAATTTCTACTAAGGACCATTGACGTTCAATCATAAATCAACATAAGTCGGGGATTTCAGCTTGGTGGTCTAATTGTCATTAACATAGCTGACACATATTTGAATGAAAGACGGCTTGCTTCATATATGAAGGCAAAGTTGATACTTGATCTGGGTATAATGGCTGAGGCCACCTTGGCCTGAAATTTTATATTTGGTCCTGAGCTGGTGATTTTGCAACTGTGTCTGTCTTTGATACAGAGCAAGCCCATTGAGGTGTGTCTGAGCAATCTCCATTGACTTGATCCTCATGGTCAGCCATAAAGTGTCATCGTAGTTGCTGCCTACTCTTTTAGAATGCCATAGATGGTGGGACCCACTTCATTCATCTGTGGCAAAAGCTTCTCTCCCACACAATATTCCACAAAATTGTGCATGCTTACTGCAGCTCACATCCGACTGGAGCATTCAGCAACAGCTTCATGTGTATGCTTGTTGGCCGAGTGGCCATTTAAACCTGCATTTTGAGCCTTATTTCACTGCTCAAAGGACAGCTGAAATGTGATAGCAGGTCATTGTGAATGAGATTGACTACTTTAGTGGACGGTTGAGACTTATCTGCATCGTTACCTGCTGCTGTCTGAGACACGGAGAATTGCATTTGTGTCATCTGATAAGATCTCGAGCAGGACAGCAGATGTGCTGCGTGACTTACTACTGTTGAAATTAACGGCTGAGTAGAAGTACTGTGATTACAAAACCAAAGGTCTCGATTGGATCAGTTACTGTATGATGCAGAGGCTGTTAAAGACAGAAGAAGATGATCAGAGAAACTACAAAGTGGCGAACATTAGCTGCCGAGATAAAAAGTATCATCTGATGAGTAGGTGAAAAACGAAAGGAAGTAAGACATCCAGCATTAGCACGTCGCACATGAAGCGGAGGAGGGGGGTTTGCAATTGCTTTTGTGTGTGTCTGACCAGAGCACAACTTTTTTTTTTTAACCATTTGAGCTTTGTCATCCAATTTTCAACAAACATTTATTTTCGACAATATGGAGAAGACTATGAATGATGGTGTCAAAATGTCAAATAGCAAAGTCACAGTAAGCAGAAATGGCCTTCATCAGCCCATCCGCTGCGCAGCGAGGCAGCAGGGTTAAAAAATTTTTATACTGAATCACTTCCATGCTTCTTTTATTATTTAACAATTGCTTCAGTGTGTGTCCATGCCACAACATTTTTACCATTCGAGCTTTTGTCATCAAATTTCCAATGAACCTTTATTATGATAATATAGAGAACAGGAATGAATAAATGTGCGATATTTTTAGCTGTTATTGTTTCACGAGCGCCAGCCATAGTGACCACTATATTCGTTATGTCTGTGTGTCTGTCTGTCCAGAGCATAACTCCGTGGACTTTGATCCGATCTTGATGAAACTTGGTTATGTGTTCGATATCAATGTCTAGTTGTGTTTTCCTGGATGAGGCGTGCTACGCCCATTGTGGGCGGAGCCACGCCCCAAAAATAGCCATTTTTAGGGGGTAGTGGATTAAAAATCTATCTTCTCCGAGGGAATTGATGAATGGAATGGGTTCTTCGGTATTTGATTAGCAAAATGAATATCTAAAACTTATCGTTGTCCGATTTTTCATTTTCGGCCCAAGGTCAAGGTCACAAGTCAAAAACTTAGAAAATTGCGAATTTTGACATAAAAATCATACGACCGCCCAACTTTGAGAGCTGGATGACAATATTTTTTATGCATAATCTTGAGGTCATTCCCCACCTAAAGTCTTGAACCATTTTGCTCTATCTCGAACACACTTGCCCGTGGCACCCCCTTCAAATTTGTTTTTACGCTGATTCATCAAAGTATGGATAATCGAGGAGTGCGAAATGCCATAAGCCTATATGACGTATTATATGTTCGGAATGTTCCAGAGGAAGTTTTGCACCAAAGGTCATAACCTTTAAGGGCACAAAGGTCATTTTCAAAGTTGTGGGAATCGAACCGGTTTTCAACCTTCTTCGACGAACTAACTCCAATAAGCTATAGCACATATCCTGTTTCCATATTTTAATGTCCACAACATTGTTTTGTGACTTTTAAGGTTATGCAAAGGTCAAATTTTGAAAGTTGTTGAACGAAAACGGGTTTTCGACATTTTGCAGCTAATAACCTGTCACTCGTACCACATGTTGATCATTTTTATAACTTGGTCAAAAATTATCACATTGTCTCATCCTTGATTCTGAAACAATCTACATCGTCAAATACCGCTCGTGAACCATCGCAGTCTCCAGACTTGTTTTCATCAAGTTTAGTTCGAGTACAAACAGGAGCAGATGGGCTTTGCATTTTGAGATGCTTTCAAGTTGTTTTACGACAGCTTACGAATTGAATGGGTAAGATAAATAAACAACTTCACTTTGGATAATTTGGTTTTGTTCTCCATTTGTGTTAATTTTCTGCAGAAGTGCAAGATAACTGACTGCATCACTTAAGCTTGAGAATTGCTTTGTTGGTTCAAACTAAACCTTCCTGCCCTTGCTCACCTCGTGGGTAATCCGACTATTAATTTGCAATTGGTCACTGGCTTTGACACCAATAAATTTTTTTTATAAAGGATCCAAGGCATCAAAAAGCTACAGATATCGAACAAACAGTTTTAAACGGAGCAATGCTCAACAGAACCGAACAGGCAACAGGGTGTAAGTGCGACTAGTGGCTTGGCATTCCGAGGCGTTCTGCTTGGCACCTCTTGTGCACTTGACATTCCTCAACACTCAAGTCAACCTGACCAGGTCTCTCAGCATTTGCCCGCTGTTCCAGCGCCCGCCTGGTGAGTGAACGGCCCACGACAGCATGAACTGTTGAACTTCCAAACTGCATGAATTGAAAGGCACGTCCGCTCTCCGTTTATCAGCAACCAGACTCTCTTGTGATGCGCTGCAGTCCAGCCACTATGATTCATCGCAGGTGTGCAGCCCATCACATCATCGATGCCGCGGCGACTGGGATGCCGGGAGGAGGATTATTGCAGCGCTAGCATGGAAATTACTTGGATCGTCTGACGCTACAGAAGGTTGGTTTAGGAAGGGAACAATGGGGAAGGTTCAGTCTACAATCACAATGCATTTCCCTTTCCCTGATATGAGGGGATGGGTAATCTAATTAAATAAAATTGCTTTGGACATATTGAAACTCGTTATTTTATGTATTGAATGTCTCCCCAAGGCTTTTCCAGAACCACAACATTAAATCAAATCCACTACTACAACAGATTTCTTCATGTAGATTACCCCAAAGCCAATGCAATATATAACATGATAAATGAACCCATTATAAACTAGAGCGCACTTGGTGGAGCGCATACCTCCGCCAGGCTGAATAGTTTTTATGCTTTGTTTTCCACTGATAGGTCAGATCTCAATCCGGACCTGAACCAAAATCGAATTGGCTTGTTCTCATCACCTAACCAACTCATCCACCGAGTTTTGTTATAACTCGTCCATAACTTTAAAAACATATATTGTTTTTGGCTCCATCTCTCAACGGTAAGAAACCATTTTAAAAATAAAAAAAAATTCTTATATCTGGTTCTAGATTCGGATCCACACCAAAATTTAATCAATTTGTCCTTGTCAGACACCCAACCTGTCCACAACCTTTTTAGCCGTCATGTTATTATACATAGTGTTTGGCCCCATTTCTCAATGGTGAAGAATGACTTTAAAAAAATTATCGGATCCGATTCGGATTCGAATCTTCACCGAAATTGAATCAATTCTTCCTTGGCACACAGCCAACCTTGTCCACCAAGTTTCATCCAAATCTGTCCACAACTTTTTGAGATACAGTAGACTAGGCGTAAGTCGTCACCATCGGGACCGAGAAAAAAGTGACGACTTAGAAATGTGACGACTTACGCGTATGCGAACATTCATGATGACTGTGGGGTGAAGGATGAAGTCGCACATGGCCTGGACACGTATGTGTGAGAGCCGGCTATTGTACCAAAAAGAAAACACAATCCTCGGGGCATAGGTGGGGGTTCATTGGTGAGTTGGAAAGTGATCAAGCAAAGATGGAATTCATGAATCAGTTTATCAAAAGTAAAGATAATGAACAACTGTAAGAACTCATATACCATCGGTGATGGTATGGTGACAAATTACATGACACAGTCATCGTGGTGATGATTACCACTCAATGCCTATGTGTAAGTGAGTGCGGTAATGTACAAAACAAGCCAATATAAAACCATGATCGGACTTCAACACGAAGCTCGATCGATCCTTTATTCCTTCGCGAAGTAATCCGTTATGTTTGACTGCCTCAAACTCTTGGGCATCTGGTGCATGAGAAAGGACTCAAACCGGTCATTGTATTCCATGATGTTGTCTGGGCAATCCTCCACCGAAAGACAGTATCGGCGCATCACATCCAGGGCGCTGCCTGATTCGCTGCCCGAATCCACGCTTCTTGACCTTGCAGATTCCCCACCTCACTTTGAATCTGTCTATCCAGTGCATCGGCAAGGTCTCGGCATCATGCCCGAGGTCCGCAGCGAATTTACGTGCCTTCAGCAGCAACATTTCACCGTCCAACCGAAATTTTGGCTGAGCTGACATTTCCCGAAACCAGATGATGAGCGCGTCATCGACATCTTCAAAGGACACACATTTCACACGTTTCACACTTACCACCGGCCTCGCGATCTTCTCCACTTGTCCAAATATCTTGCCCTTATTCTTCAAGATATCGTTCAATGTCTGCCGTTTGATGTCCAACTTCTCAGCTATGGCTGTTTTCTTCATCAGTGGGTTTGCCTCACAAAACTGGATAATGTCTATTTTTCTTGGTAGGTTTTAGTTGTAAGCATACGCTTAGTCGCCATTGTCCTGCCTGCAGTGCGATCAACGTGTGTACGCAGTTATAAATAGCCTATCACTGGCGTGTAAACCAATGAGCGAGCATCACGATTCCATGAAATCGGGCTTCTCACGAGGCAGCAGTTTCGAGTGACGAGTTAGGAGTGGTAATTTACTTGAGTTTCCATTACGCGGAACGGACAACATCTGACGACTTAGACGAAGTGACGACGACTTAGAGAGGGATGACCCTTTATTCAAAGGGATTTAACATGAGATAAATTCGGGACTTTTTTACGCTGCCGACTTAGGCGAAGTGACGAGTTTCACGCTGCCGACTTACGCCTAGTCTACTGTATCTTGAAATATCGCTTTTATCCCCATCGCTCAATGGTGAAGAATGACTTGAAATTAAATAATTCTCATATCCGGATCTGCATCTTCACCAAAAATGAATTAATCAACTCTTCCAAGTGGTACTCCTAACCTGTCCACCAAGTTTCTTCCAAATCCATCCATAACGTTTTGAGATACTGTTCTCTTTATATATACATATATATATAGATATATTTTTGGCCCCATCTCTGAATGGTGAAGAATTACTTTAAAAATTCCACTATCCAGATACGGATTCGGATCTTCACCAATTATGTGTTGCTGTCCTTGGCCGGTCACCTAAATAAACAAAAAAAAAATCAGAACGATTGCTTGAAAACTGCGTCCAAAAATTGTGTGACAAACAGACGGACAAACACTACAGACCAACATACTTGGTGAAAAAATTTTTTTTCCGCCAAGTAACAAATGGACAGAATGATGCACACCGACCAGCCGATATACTGCACTTGAAAAATCTTTGATTTTCCCAAGTAACAAACAAGAAAGACGTTGTGCAGTGCACGATACTTGCCAAATCCTGAAAACAAATTTGACCTCAAAAATAATTGGTGGTTGAGTTCAGTGACACGATATGCAAATCCTGTTCAAATTTCAAGTCAATCAGATAAAAAATTGATTTTATAAATGTGAAAAGTTGTTGACATTTTGACCTTTTAACCTCAAAATCGATAGGCCTCTTGCTTATGACCAACTCTACCATTGTGTGAAGATCGGTTTAAAATTGTGACCGGCAGGCGATTGACAGACAGAATCAATCACAGACAAGACCACACAATATACTTGCGAAACTTCGATTTCACAAGTAACACACAGACAGACAGACACAGACAGGAAAACAACCTCCATCCACCTTTGGTGGCAGAGGTAATCAGCTGTCCAGCTCAGTACCACACTGCAAACGGTGCATCACTGAGCTTGGCAAATCAGATGTTCTCAATATCCATACAGCAATACATAAAAAGCTCCCACCAATGTGCTACTCATCACCAGAAATATATATAGTCTTGCGTTCTGGGGTTTGGACAAAATTAGGAAAAATACATGTACAATTTCTTCCATAAAATTCAAAGACCTCATTGCAAAAAACTACTCACGTAGCTAAAAGGCTGGACATCCTTGAAAGGCCCATACTCAATGACGTCCTCATTCTTGGAAGTGCTGTCCAGTTTGCTGAAGCTTTCCACATTCTTGGAGGCCAAACGCACACGTGCAAGCTGGTGGGAAATGCTGTATGGACTGTAGAAGTAGTGGTTCCCCTGAAAAATCACCAGCTGGCGCTCCGTCTGCACGATGTGCGTCGGGAAGGGCTGAGAGTGCGAGTGAAAGCAATCTCCACAATTACTTTGAGCTCTTCTCCCGAGGATAGAGGTGTGGGTAACTTGACCTCATAAGCAATACCCCTGCAGGTAAAATAAACATTACAATACAAATGTTGATGCAAATTTTACAATAAAAATTATTTATACATATACTTATCTGGATAGAAAAGATACCAGTCCTCCAAAGCAAATCAATAAAACATCTCAAAATGATATTTTCGATCAATTGGAAATAAGTTTTTAAGTAATCATAAAAATTACCAAAGTTGGCTTGTAGGTTGGCCTAAATTGTTATTTCACCATTGGACAATTTATTATTGTACCATTTTCCCTGCCCGCCACTCCCCAAGTAGTTGGTGACTCTACTGCCCTTTGTCATCGAACTACTCCAGGAGCCTAAACGATGTACAAACTAGAACGACAAATCTTCGACTTGCGACGTAACCAGATATGCCTGCGCCCATACAATTACATCATTATATATGTACCAAATTTGATATAAAATCCCTGAACTTAGAATCGAAATATGAAATAATTACGGCTGCCAGACCATGCGTCAGATCGGATTGAAATTTAAAACATATATCCACATGTCTATCAGATCATAACTGTGATGTTAAACGTCAATGATTAAGCAGTTCAAGAAAAGGTTTTTTGACGAATTTTGTTCAAACCAATATGGCTGCCAGACCATGTGACCTATTTATTATTCGTGAACACCCTGGTATTCCCAAGGCTTGGGAACATGCAAGTGAAGTTTCCCCTCGATCTGTCGAGTCACTCTGGAGAAAAAAAAATTGTAAAATGTTTATTCGTCCAAAAAAAAAAAACATCATACCTGCCAAACTATGCGACTCATAACGTCATTGTGGGAGACTTTTTTTCCTCATGAATAGGCAATCATACCTGTAAAGTTTCGCCTCGACTGTTCAGCCGTTAGAGAGATTTTTGAAGATTTTATGTTAAAAACAATATGGCTGACGAACCACGTGACCGATGACATCATCAATTTTTTTTCACCTCCTCAGGTAAACGGAGTTCGACGGATAACCCTGTTAGAGTTGACGAGGTTAATTGACGTTCATGGTCGCTTAGCAACCTGCCAGACCACGGAGTCGTCCGCGGCTGGTGGCCTCAGGATCAGGCGTTCTAAGGAACCCGAGGCTTAGTGGTGAACCTGAACCCCGGACCGTAACACTATACATATACAGCTCTCTAGATCTATAAATATCGCTCAATACCGAAATAAGTGCGACTTTTTTTGCGACCACAAGTTGTGGTTGAGATGCGAGCATAACGAGTCCCAGCTCAACGTACAACCGAGGTAAGACATACTCTGAAGCATTACCATGCCTGTGAAGCACAAATTTGACTGTTTATAGTCAGGCCGAGAATCAAAACCAGACTAAAGAGCTCAAAGGAAAGCATTCCGTCTCTGCGTTCGGACACAAAGAAGATCACATATGGTGCAGCAGAAAGACTACGCAAAGAAATCCTCCATAACAGGGAAATGGATTTTACTGATAAACAATCAATCCCTCAATTCCAGCCACCATTTTTTTTTCTCCCCCTCCAAAGTGGCCGAGCATTGTAAGCAAAAAAAAAAAAAAAAATCGAGATTGCTGCCAACCACAAAAAAATGAATAATTAAGTAAAAACAATCAATACTGCACAAGACAAAACCAATTGTGTATATGCAAAAACAAATTGACAAAATCATTGACTTACAAAGTCAAACTTACTTGTAGCCTTCAAGAAAAGTTTCTTTCACTGCAAGGGTTGCATCGTCATTGTCATCATCATTCTTAATCTAAATAAAAAAACAAAAACAAACAAGACATTTGCAGCTTTCATGATTTAAAAAAAAATAAAATAAAATAAAAAAAATCTCATTAGCAAAAGGAATTTGTTGAATAACAATGAGATAAAATTCGATTCAGAAAGAATAACGGTATTTGAGGAGATGAGGAAATGTTTCAGGCCAAAAACAGAAGCTGGGTAAAAAAAAAAGGCAATAAAGGTAATTAAACAAGGCCAAATGTGTCCAGAAGCAGCGTCCTAAAGGTTTTGTCGGCTAAAAAAAAAAATAAAAAAAAAAAAAAAAAAATACAACTTTAAAAAACAACAACTCACTCGATATTTCGTCACGTGCCTTGATTAACCAATAGCGAAACCCGTCATAATGTATTTACGATATATCGTGTATTTACGAAATTACAATACGATAAATGGAATAATCTTTAAATAGTAACGTAGACTTTTCAAAACTTTAAAGCAAATGTCCGAATATATTTAAAAGTTCATGATAGACGCTCTCAAAAGGCACCGTCCATGTGAGGAAGTTGTACATGTGCTTAGTATTTAAGGAGATCCGGATCTTGTATATACAAGAGCCGAGTCCTAAAGATTAAGGTTTTGTCTTCACAAGAAGAAGAACAACGCCGAGCTCTCTATGAGCAGCGTTCGCTACGCGAGACGCTGCTAAAAAGAAGTGAGGCACGCATTAAAAAAAATATATTTTAAAAGTCAAGACAAAAGGGATAACAACAATGACATTATTGTGTCTGACGTGGGAAGAATGACAATGACGTGGGAAGAACAATGACATTATTGTGTCTGGTTCTTCCAGGTGCCCGGCACGAGTCCGGCGAGTCGCCTCAACGCAACCTGAAGCGTCAACAGATTTGAAGACCCCTGGCCGGATCACGTGACCATGCGGTTAAGGCCGATTCGGCGAGTCCTACGCTAATAATCACCACATGCATCAGCCGAGAAAATCCGGAGACGTGTGGCAGGGTGTTGTCTGGCGTTTAATCGCTGCGGCCAATCAACCCTCGACGGGATTTCCTAATTACCGAGTGAGGGACCACTCACTGCAACCCAAATTCACCCGAGACCAGGTATATTTAAACAAAAGAGAACGCAATGGCCACGAGAACGCAAAAAATAAGTGATGAAGAGCAAACTAGAATGAACAATCAAAGATTGCAGACCCTCTCATGGACTTTATGCCTGGTGTTGGCTTAATGGTTAGGGTGTGGGGCGTTGGAGCCTGAGGTCCTGAGTTCAAATCCCGCTCAGCTGTTGAATTAATACCAGGTGGGGTTAACTCGGCCTGTCATCCTTCAGAGGTCGGCAAAATGAGTGCCAGCATGCTGGTATCCTGTGTCGGAGTGGCGATCCGTCCAGGATTGTGCCCAACAGCCAAGGAGACTGCTGAAGCAGCACCAACGCTCTGCACAGAGTATGGTCCCAATCTCCTCCTCCTCCTCAAGGACTTTGGTGTGGATTTACACACAAACTCACATTCCAATTGCATATACATTAAAGAGGTACTCTGTTGAAAAAATAGTAACAATGTGGAAGACTGGCTACCATGAGGTGAAGTTTGTGGCCTACGTTCTGTGCAGACAAAGACAAATAGAGACAGACTGACTGACCCAAATGCAACACCGTATTTTCGGTGTATTCACCACGACCGTGTATCAACTGCACCCGTTTTCCACCATCAAAAAAAAATAAATATATATATTTATAATTTTATTTTCAAATCTAGATCTAAATACATTTGTACATACATGCAGTGACACCCTTCGGCATAAAACAAACCATTGTGGGGACAATTTACATAAACAATCTCTCTCTG
>JAXMNL010000722.1:11993-29021 GCA_035128595.1 Eptatretus atami
AAAATCCTTACAACACACAGAACACTTGTAAGGTTTCTCCCCAGTGTGAGTTCGTTTGTGTTGATTCAAATTTGATAACAAACTAAAATCCTTACAACACACAGAACACTTGTAAGGTTTCTCCCCAGTGTGAGTTCGTTTGTTGTTCTCCCGTTGGTTAGAATGATGATTGAAATGATATTCTTTGTTGAAGAACTGTGCAGAGTTGGTGAAATAAACGGTTTTCATTTGTTTCTCTGCAAAGAAAAAGAGCCGTGGCGCGAGTGAGGGTGGTGAGCGCGGGTACGGGTGGCGTGCAGAGGATGCTGTCCGTGCTTCGGTGTTATGCGGGGCCGGCGCTGAGATCTCTGTAGCCGTGGTTTTATTGCTCTAACTACCATGCTTGTTGGCTGCTCCTTTTCACGACTCGGAACCGGTCTGCCACTTTTCTGTGCGCATTCGGCCCGAGCACTCACCCTACCCGAGGCACTGTCATGACGTTTTCTGTGCAGCCGCGTTGCCTCATCCGCAGCCTCTCAGACGTGAACCAGCTGAGCGATTGTCAGCTGCCGATGTTCTGCACCCCCTGGCTCTTGAAGAGATTCCACCACTTACACACAATGGTGCAGTGTATTTCAGGGTCGCAAGGGTGAACGCAATTCTTGTGCCTGATAGGATAGCCACAGAAGATGAGGACCCTTGATCTTAGCTCAGGGTTTATTTTCGACTAAAAAAGTGACTTCACAGGAACGACCTAACGCCAAGTGGAGATTCATTTCATTTCCTCATGCACGACGACTCGCAACTTCCACAGAAAGACGAAGCGGAGCATTCTGTGGGAGCAGGCTACTCAACTACTCCGAATGATTCAGGAAGACGTCTTGTGATGTCTCCCACCTCCCCATCACCTCCAGCTGATTTTCTGTCGGTTTTGCACACATGGTGGAGTACAAGTGCCAAAGATCCCATCTGGATGATAGCACCCCAAAAACTCAGAATCATCGTTGCAGGCTTCCTTATCCCAGCATCTTGCGTTCCTTCGAGTCGGTACATGGATATCTCATGAATTCTTGTTTTTTTGTCTTTGTCGCTGTCCCACAGCTTTGACTTCATGGTATCTCCAATGAAGTTGTTCCTTCCTGTTCTAAGGCTTTGCACTTGCAGTCTGGTTTCTATGAAACCTGCTTTAACACAAGTGACACTTGCATGACGTATGGCCTCTGTTTGTGTTCCCTGCCTGTTTGTGAGTTGTTCTTTTGGTATGTGATGGCGACCCACATTGTTGTCACCCATGAACTTTGAGAATGCATCGCATCGTTTATTTTTGTGTACCAATGGAAGAGCTCTTCAAGTCTGTTGAATTTCCTTACCACTCCCCTCCCTTCAACAAATTGCTGGCAAACACTTCAATGTTTTTGTTAGATCTTTGGCAGTTGAAGTAAAGAGTGAATGTCCAAGGTATGCAGCTCTTCGGTGTAACCGATATCATTGTTTCGTCGCAGAAGTTTCATCTATTATCAAAGGCAGTTGTAGCTGCGTGGCTTTCCTTCTGCAAGGAAACAAAAAATAACTTTGTTAGTATTGTTTTGTGAATGCGTTTTAATATCACGCTTTATTAAAAGAAGAAGAAAAGAAGAAGAAGAAGATGTAATTTTCAACCGTACTGTTACATTTCACTTTTTTTCTGATTGCAGCACAGTTTGTCGATGTTTGCGTGGCGTGTGCGAATTGTATTGTTTGGGGGGGGTGGGGGGGAGTGCGGTGTAACAGTTGGCGTTGGTAAGAGTACAACAGATTTTGCCACGGAATATATTGGGAACAGCAGTTAAAAGAGCCAAAATTGGTTCCTTATCAAATAAAATTGTAAGAGTTATCATAGTGGAACGTACACTCGTGGCATGTTTACTCCAATTTCATCTTATGTATTTTTTTCTCTATGCCCGCCCCCCACGTACTTCCTTTGTGTCTGACTGCTCTTGCTAATTTGTGCGTGTCAGTCATCATAACATCACTGTTGATTGCGGTTTTTCTCTTTCTATGCACCGACCGCAGCAATGCCACTGTGGGTTGTCACATGTGCTGAGCGATTAGGCTGCTATGATTTCGTCCAAAATCTGTGTGCCCAAATTTCTGGTTAGAGTATATGTAGACAAGTTATTTGGGGTTTTAGGAAGAACGAAAGAGCTTTGTCATCCATCCTGCTAGCCGACCTGTCTCTTGATGTTATGGGCTGAACGCCTCATCTGACCCGCTGACCTACTTGTTTGGTCAAACCTGGCAGATTCTGTGATCCCAATTTTAGGCAACTATAGGGTATTACGAATCTTGATTGTAAATATTGTTGGCGATTCGGCCGCCGGCGTGCGAACGGGAACGCCACGGACCGAAATCGGCGGTACGTTCGCCCACGGCCGGACGGACAAATGTCCGTCGTGACCCCCCCTGGACAACACGGCGGGATCCAGTCACGGCGTGGCCTTTCGGCGGCCATCACCCACGATCGTGCAATCCAGCCACCCGCTGTGGGGAGGGTTGTTCGCAAACTCGACCTTACCTAAGTACGTCACGCCGGAATTCGGTAAAACGGGCGACCGGCACCTCGCCGCAGTCGACTTCCGACAACGGGTCGCTTAAGCGATCCGTTCCGTACTATGCGGGAAATAACGAGCGGTTGTTATGCAGGCGTCCGCGCCTCGACGGTTCCCTGATTAATTATCGTGCGTTCCCCGCGCCACTCAACCTTTAATCGTTTTTGAAACAAGGATGAAAGACTCCAACAAAGGAAAGGACGTCAGCGAACGGGGGAAGAATTCAAACAAGTAGACGCGATTTTATTTTAACACGACAACACACAAAGCACACATATACGCACGTATTTACAGCCAGAATGCACGCACTATATCAAATACGAACAAAAGAACACAATGCACGCAGGGATATAACCGGCTTAAACGCGAACACTCAGCAACACTTTAATAACAATTTTACTTATAAGACAACGGTGGCGGCCAAGCACGACACACTTCTTCACCGTACAAAACCCAAAACGAACATGGAAGCCTCGCGACTTCCCTGCTCCGTGTCGAGCTCCTTGCGCGACCCGTCCGCCCCCGTGGTCCCGCCGTGCTGCGGCTCGACGCTGCGTCGGCGAGGTCTCTCCCGGCGTGCCTCGTGCCTGCCCGTGCCTGGCCCCTCGACGCCACGGACCGAGCACCGGACGAACAGAGAGAGACCAAAAGAGAGAGCAGACCGGCGCTCCGCCTCCGCCCGAACCAAGCAGCAGCCACCAGCGTCCGCACACCTCGCGCGCCCCACCCGCACACAGAGACGCACACGCCAATAGCCACCAACAAAGACACGCCGAGCCTAACGCAGAGCCACGAACAAAGAGAGAGAGAAACCTCCTGGCTCCCCCCGACCTCTTCATGCCGCGCGTGCCCCGCCTCGTTCTTTGGCTCACCCGTCCTTCGAGGCGCTTCGAGAACGGGGGGCGCTTCCTCTCGTTCCTTACCCCGCGCCCCATGCCGGGGGCCGAGCGAGCACTCCGTCCTGGTCCCGCCCCCGCGGCCAGGAAGCACAACACCACAGCGGCCTCACGAAAACCGCGCGCCCCTCGCTGTGGGGATCTTCTTTCCTTCCTTCTCGCGTTCGACGGTTTCACAGCCGCGGAAACCGCTCGTACTGACCTGCCGGAGGCATGGCGTTCGTTGGTGTGGGGAGTGGGCGAAGACTGTCGGCTGGTTGTTGTAGATGCCGCGGTGCTGGGGCGTGTTGGAGTGATGGCGTGGTTCGAAACATAACGCACGAACAGACAAACGCCTCAACCAAAGGATCGCAGCCCAATGAATCACATTAATCTCCCTTAAACAAGGGTTCTTGCGGGCTTAACTATACATGTACTTCAGAAATAATATTCTCACCCTACGGACTCTGAATGGTGTAATCGCGCAATTTCCCAGCCGTAACCAAATCTTGTTTAGCATCTGCGCCATGCAGTCTTGTACAACTCGTGCTTCCTCTCCTCAGTAGCAGGAATCCTGACTGTTATATTGCATTACGCTTTCATGGCGTTACGTCTTATTTCGTACACCTTCGTCTTGTGACCACCTGCCTGTCTCGTTCCAACGGTTTAGAGTGACTTTTCTCTTGCGAGTTTGACACGCAATCTAGTTTCGAAATACCTCACTTGTTTGTACCTTCCTTCAAATAATCCAATAACCCATTTTAAACTTTAATGGCAAAGCCACATTTGTTTGCCGATTTTTCCCCTTCTGCCTTCCATTGCAATAATTGTTTGTGGCTTCCGCCCCGTCGGCGTGCGGGCGAACCGCTTTTAGCCAATCGCGGCCACCGCGCCCACCGCACGGGCAGCACCTAGTCGCGGCTTTTGGATCACGCCGAAATCCAGCCACGGTGTGTTTTTAAGCACACACAGCCTTGTCAGATATCTACCCGCGCTACCGGGTCTGATTCGCTCGAATGGTCGGATTTACCCTAATTAATCGCGCGGCAGACTAACCGAGAAGATTGTACCTCGACGGAACCCGTGACGGAAAACAGAGCTGCTGTAAGCATCGGCTCGCTCCGTTTGCGATTTGCCGAGCGATGCTATACTCGCCAAGTCCCCGCCGGATCCGATTAACTTTATGGCTATTTTTAAAAGCCGTAGTATTTCCGAACCTCAGCTATGAAGTTCAATTGAGGGAAGAGTCGAACGCCAACGAGCAGGTGAACATTCACCATGACATTTATTCTACAAAACACCGTATGCAGGCATGGCATGTATGCAATCAGTAGCAAGGTAAACACGCATGCAATTATGCAAGATCAACAAAAGCCACGACAAAAAAGAAACTACAACCGTTACTCACAATCACCTTAACAGTCTCTACTCTCTTGACAGACACGCGCACAAAATGCATTCAAAAGAAAAACCCCAGGAAATGAAAGGGGTAGAACTGGGCTTGTGGGTTTTTTATAGCTCATTGGAGCTGTTGCGAGACCCGCACAGAAGCTCTGAAGACCGGGCTGGCTTTACCTATCCTCGATGGCTGAACTCGCTGGGCGGCGACCCTCGTCGTTCTCGTCGGCACGGCAGTTGGCGCCGCCTTTACATTGGTTGGCCAGGCCCGCCGTGCCTCCTGGTGGTTCGGGCCGGATCGCGCCGACGCCTCAGAGGAACGAATGGGCCTTGCTTTTTCAGAGTTGATGCTCTCTCTAAGAGTCGCTCCGTTCCTGCGGTCGAACCGGATCAACCTCGGACTTGTTCTGTTGCTGGCTGGCACCTTCTCTCCGGCTTTTCTCCAAAAAATCCCGCAGCTCTGCGTGGCACGGCAGGCTGGCTGCAGCTCCCGAGCTCGACTCGCCCTGCGCGGGACTCCCTGTCCTTGGGCTCCAAGCTAAGTCTCCTCGGCTCTCTCTCTCCGACTGAACTCCGCGGCGAACCGCAGAACCTCCACTTGTCCAAGCTCCCGACTCCCAACCGAACTCCAGACCTTCCACAACTGTGGCGCTTGGCGGTCCTGCGCGCCTTTTTATGGGGTCCGTGGGCTGAGGCTGATCTCTAATACCTCCCAACTCCGACACCCGCCGCTGGCTCGCCCCTTTGTGTTTTGATCGCGGCCTTTTCGTGAACGCGAAGAAAGCGGACTGTTGCAGAGATCAGCCTTAACTCGCGGACGTTGCGGAAGACTATCGGCCCCGCCCCAACGGAAACCCCAGCCTGTCGGCGGTGACGGGGTTAGTTCAGGACGCGGTGTGCCGGAACAAGATGGCAGGCGTTCATGAAATGAAGGCCTGACGGGCCGATGTTTGTGTGTGCGTAGGTGGTGAGGAGAGGTCCTGGTGTCGTATGATGGAGATGGTTGATGAGACGATGTTTTCCGTTGTTGGAGAGGTTTATGAGAGTTGATTTTTTTTTTTTTTTTTTTTTTTTTTTTTTTTTTTTTTTTTTTTTTTTTTTGAGGAAAGATGGCGAGGAGATGTAAGTGGTTGGCGGTTGTGGAGATGTGGTTGTTCAAAATAACGATAGCAAAAGAATAACGGCTAACTGAGATCTCACAGCCCGGTTACACGAACGACATCTGAGGAAATCTATCTGAACACCACCTTATCGACATAACTGATACTCTGGGAAGCCTGAATCCGTGTTCTGTGAATACCACAACCTGTAACAAATTGTTGTAGATTTCGCGCCGCTTCGGCGTGCGGACGCACCGCCTGAGCCAAATTGCGGCCGCGCGCGCCCACCGAACGCGCACATAGTAGTCGTACTTCCGGATCAATGCCGAACAAACCCAGCCTACGGCGCTGGTTTTTTATTTACACCACAAACTTGCTCAATGCTTGCCCGCGCAGAATTCTTCGATTTACCTAATTTATTCACGCGACACGACTACCGAGAGCTTTGTACTTCGGACGGGCTGCACGAACACGACGCCACTTAGCCCCACGCCCCCTTTCCGTTCCCGTAATGCGACTTGCAAGGCGGGTTTTAATATGCCCAAGTCCCGTCGGACAGATGTACTGTTTATCGGCTTGATTAATACAGCCAGCTAATATTCGAACGCATCATGGCAAGTTTCATGGCAGAAAGTGACACAACGAGCAGGTTAACATTCACACAGAAGGGTATTTATTTTTACGCGACATGCCAGTCAACTGAAGCCTGGGGCCTTCAGGGACAAGACCAACGAGCACAGAAACCTAGCAGCCATGGCTATTCATCATGCACACATCATGCAGGCACTTAATGCAGTTCCTACTTAGGGAAGATTCAGAGGCGCCACGACTTTCATCCAAACCCCAGAAAAAAAAGAACGGGGCCGTCCGTGAGCCTTTATATAATTACTAACGGCAGCCGGAGATGGACGATAGGGCTTTCCGAGAGGACCGTGGGCAGAAGCATACCTGGCCACCCTCAGTGGTGACGCTTCGCCTGGGTCCTGGTTCGGCAACCCTGCGGCTGCTGAAAGTCGGCCCCCCGAGCTCCGATGGCTCGCCTTGGTCGGCGGTTCCTCCAACTCGCGGCCTGGCCTAGCGACGACGCGCTGGAGGAGTGAATGAGGGTACTCGAGAGCGTCAGGCCTCCTGTCCGCGCCACGGCGACCACACTGCCCAAAGTCCGAACGCCTCCAGCCTCTCAATCGGGCGCGTCTCTCCGCTAACACCACTGCCAACCGCAAGCCACTAATACTCCAGCGCAGCGCGACTCGAGCAACCGAGCTCTCCACTGCTCTCACTGCCCTGAGTTCCACACCACTCAACTGCAGCGCTCAACTCAAGCGGCTCACTCAACGCTCTCCTCAAGCGCTCTCGTTCCAAGCGTCTCTCCAAGCGGCCTCCGCGCCGGGACTGCTTCTCAACTAACTGCTTGTCGCGAGCGAACAGACCGGGCTTTTTAGAGCCCAAGGGGAGGGGGTCCGCTCTGGGCTTAAAACACCCGCGAAAATTCAGCGCCCTCCGATGGTGGTAATCACTTTTGTGCACCTTGAACCTTCACCCAGGCTGGATCCGCCCTCTCATTCGATTGCCAGCTTCTTCAGAGGGTGGAGGGCAATTTTGATCCGTTCTTGTAGCTGTCAAACGCGGTCCGTTTGGAAATCAACCGTCAAACGCGGCGTGTTGGAAATCAACCGTCCAACGCGGCCGTGTTGGAAGAATCACCGTCAAAAGTGCGGCCTAGTTTGGAAGATCCCGGTCCAAGAATGCGGGCGTGTTGAAGATGCACCGTCAAAGCGCCGGCCGTGGTTGGGAAATCACGCACCGTGGTCGGAAATCACCTTGGTCAGAACGCGCATCGGGTTGTCGTTGTTGTGACCGGATTGATTGTTGTTTTAAAATATAAGAATAGAAACAGAATAAGACGGCTAATCTCAAGATGCACAGCCCGCCACGAACAACTGCCCGTTTACATCGCGTGGAGAATTCTACCTGACCACACTCTACGGAAATAACTGACCGTCTTGGGGAACCTGACTGTTGGTTTGTGAATTTCTACAACACCGTAACCTATCACCCCTCCCTTTTTACAGACTCGATCCCGAGTCGTAATTTTAGTGGCTTTTCATGTGTAAGTTCTCCCCATAGTACATCTCTATTGGACTCCCAAAGTGCGACCATTGGGGTGAATCCGTGTCCCAAAAGTAAATAACTATGGGCCTGTTAACTAACTAAACAAACTCACTCATACAGAACGACTTTCTACAATTGCCGGGCGCTACGACAAAATGCAAGGGGATGCAAAAGTTCATGTACAATTTTAACCTTCACTAACAAATTTTAACAACTAAACCTACGACCCACGGACTGATGGACTTGTGGGAAAGGCATGGCAAAGTTATTCAATATGTTTGTGTGAGGGTGAGCGCCCCCGCAGCTGTAAGTCGGGGTGTCTTTGGTGCCTGTTCAAAAGGCCCCGTTGTCTGCACTGAACCTTTTCATGTCTTCCAGCTGCTGGAGGCAACTCACCCCAACGCCGGCAGTGCCATATGCATCCCACAGGCCATTCTTGAAGCCAGGGAGCCAGGCTTGTGCCCAACATGCAGTCTCTGGCTCATGGTAATAAATGCAGGAATGAACACAAGAAGGTAGCGTGCTGCCCAATGCAAGTCACAAGACTTCCCTTGAAATGAACTGGATGACGCAAAGCAAACCACAAAAACGCTGCACGGGCTGCAACAATGCAGTCCCGTGTGCGGGCTGCCTGCCAGGCAAGTCCCTGCAGAACACTGTGATGGGGCACTGACGCAAGCACAAACACAAAACGGTTGCACCTGGGCTGCACAAATGCAGGGTCCCCGTGTGGCGGCTGCCTTGCAAGGGCAGTCCCTCGCAGAACACTGTGGAGCACTGAGCAAGCAAACACAAAACGGTGGCAGCGGGCTGCACCAATGCAGTCCCCGTGTGCGGCTGCCTGCAGGGCAGTCCCCGCAGACCTGAGGCACTAGCGCCACAAACGGGCAAGACAATGAGACCCCGTGGCGGTGCCAGGCAATCGCCGCCTGCGATGCGGCTATGGGTGGAAACAGGGTGCAAATGCCGAACCAAGGGCTAGCAGCATGGGGTCAAGGCAGAGCAGGCAGACAAGGGTATGGCAAGGCCGGAACAGGCCGCTGAGCACCAAACAGGCCGGCAATCATGAAGCCTCGCCGCGTCTTGTCTCGTTGCTGGGACGGTTGTGGAAGGAGTGCGTGGTGCCGGCCGTCCTGAAGGCGGGCTCGGACCTACTCTATAACTGTCTTCCGCTCCCAACCAAAGTCGCCTTTGCTATCTCTGCCCATGTCACCCACTCCTTAGTTTGCAAAAACCAAATTTACGCCCTTTTATTATTTTTTCTTTTATAATTTCGTGTCCCCAACCCCCTTTAATCGTCTTGTGCGGCTCACCTTGTAGTCATTCTAGCCTACTCCCACCCTACGCTTCCCTCCTGGGGAATAAGGGAGAGCTACGCGTCATCCTGCTTCTTCGAGGCGCTAGACTAAGCACTCACGAAAGGCCTCCTCCTGATTCAGCGATCTTCTCACAACGGTGGTCCAGCGGCCTTCCGAGAGCGAGGGATGGATGGTGCGCGTAGGGTACTCTCCCTATATCCAGTCAACATTTATAACCTTAAACTACCGCTCGGGCGCTTTTCAACAACGCCTCTCACTTAATCTATTGGTTCTACCACCCAAAGGATTCCCGTCGCCTGTGTTGGTGTCCTTTCAAAATTTGGCCTTGCCCTCGAATTTTCCCCTCGTGCCTTGCAACGGTTCGTGGCTGGCATGCGTGGCTACTGGGCGGGAACTCTGCCGATCCTCCAACTATGGCACCCCCGCCGCTGGAGGCTGTCCTCCCGAGCCTTACCAGCTCCGCTAAAATCTGGGGAGTAGCCCTCCCTGGCCTACTCCCCTCCTGACGCGTCGTACTGGCATGGCTGGCGCCTAGGGCCCCTTCCCCGGGTGCCTGTGCCACCGCAGCACTGCCCACCGTGGCCATCACTTGCGCCTCTAGGCGCACCGCTCTCATGCGGGCAGCCCTGGACCGCACATTTATCGCTATCCCAGGCCCTCTTGGGCCCATTGGCCTACCGGGCTAGCTAGTCTCCGGTGCCCGGGTGCCCACTAAGCGATACTCACCGCTGTCACAGCCACGCTCCCAGCCGCGTAACAGACTCCTGACTCTCCAAACGGGTTTCGGGCCTTAAAGCTTGCACCAACAGCAAAAACGACCTCCATTTTGTAAAATTTGGGCTAACCCACTATCTGACTGTACTCTGACCCCGGGTCCCTTGGGTGGGAATACTCCTCAGCCCCAATTCACTCATCGCCCATGCAGTACCAATTCGCTCCATTCCACAAGCCCGTGGCCCTCACTCATCAAGTACATTTTCACTATTTTCAACACATTCCATCCTCACATCACTGACACATTCGCCAATTCCTTCATCATCTAGATCCCCTACACACCCTCGTGCCTCCTCGGTCATCCTTATACTCATGCACGTCCATTCCCTAGTCGTAGCTAAGCTACATCCTCTACATTTAAGTCTGTCACTGTCGTCCAAATATCATTCCCCATTCTAAATCTAAACTGAATTCCCACTAACTAACCCTTCACGGGCTCCATGAGGAAACTCACGTTCCCATGAAGCCGGTCTATCTAACTCTACCCATTCCCAACTAGCTTAGTGCTTCCTGTGCTGAGCAGAGGGTCTCCTGAACCCTGCCCATGGCTCGTGTCCGCAGCAAGGCTCTGCGAGCCTTGTGGCCTCTGCGGGAGCAGTAGTTCCAGCCTCCGGCAAAACTTAACATGAGGGCGTAAGGTTCGCCCCTTGTAGGGCTCCAGCGGTCGCGTGGACGATCCGGGGGAGGTCGTGGTTCCCCATTTTAAATTTAAAGGACCACGCACATGATGTTGCGCCAGGACGCCCCGGGGCCTGCCAGGGCGAGGCGTGAGTTTTGGGCATCTGCCCCTTCCCCTCCGGGGTTGACAGAACCAAATTTGGCCCGCCGGGGGTCTCCACCACCTGGCTCCGGTAGTCGTACCTGCGCTAATCTTTATCACCGCCTGTTGGAGGAATATACATCATCAAGGGATTTCCTGCTCCTTTATTCCATCTTTCAAGCATTGATATTTTATCTTAATATACGTATATCTTTTCGATATTTCCTCAATGTTTTTGAAAACTGAGGGCTACTAACTTTACAATGATGTCACTGACTACTGATTATAGGTAGGCTATTTTGAAAATTCCACCTTTTGGTTTACGATTGGTGAATCACCAGGTGAGATATAATTAATACAAGGATCAGGTAGGTATATAATAAATTAAACAAGGATGTAGGCGAGATATAATAATTAAAAACAAGGATCAGGTGAATATAATTATTTAATAAACATCAGGATGCAGGGAGATATAATTAATATAATTAATAACCAACACGAGATTAAGAATTAACAAGATGCAGGCGAGATATAAAATAATAAAAGTGCACGACATAGATCAGTATGCAGGTGAGACATAATAAAATAATATTAAAGGATGCAGGTGAGATAAAAAATAACAACAAGGATGCAGGGAGATATCATAAATAAATAAACAAGTAGACACGGTGAGAATTAATAAACAATAAAGATGATGCAGGTGAGATAAATAATATAACAGTAAGGATAAATAAACAAAAGATGCAGTGCGAATAAAAAAGGTGACGGTAAGATATAATAATTATGAATACAAGTATGCAGGTGAGAGACATAATAATAATATGACAAGGGATGCAGGTGAGTATACATAAATATGATATACAAGTATGCAGGCCGAGATATAATCAAACAAGTGAACAGTGTGAGATATAATAAATAATAACATCGATGCATGTGAGATATAATAAATAATAAACCAATGGTAATACAGAAACACGATCAGTATACACAGATACGTGAGTAATAATTAATAACACGTATGCAGGTGAGACTACTAATATAATTAACTGCAGGGAGTTAGATGTACAAGTTAATTCAGGAGATACTAATAAACAAAGGCAGAATAAACAATGCAGGTAGTTATATAACAAGGATACAGGTGAGATATAATATAAAAACGTATGAGAACATACTATACTCAAGACAGGAGTATACTAAAACAAGAATGAGTGATAACTTAAATCGAAGTTTGTGTGTGTTCTGTGTGTGATGTGTTGTGTTGTGGTGTTGTGTGTGTGGTGTGTGTGTGTGGTGGTGTGTGTGTGTGTGGTGTGTGTGTGTGTTTGTGTATGTGTCTGTGACTGCGGTTTCTCGAACAACCACTTGGTCGATCTAATTGAAAATTGCCAGATATTTCTGGGGACCTGAGTATCTGGCCTTTTCAAGGTTGATATAATCGACAAGTCTTCCCCAAGTATATGGCCATTTATTTACCAAACCAATGTATCAAGACAGTTTGTTGCGTGGCGTGGCCGATTGGGGAAGAGACCTCAGCCGCGGTTCCCATGTCGGGTTACAAACGTACGGGCTTCCGAGAGTGGATGACTTCGTGTATTCTAATATTTGTCTTTCCTGAATTCTTGATGCGCATTTAATAGATATAACACAATTGCCCAAGTTATGAATCGTTTTCATTAGAACGGTGCATAAAGTTTCGGACACTCAGAATGCTGGTGTGCTCGCGAACCAGGAGTAATTTTTTTTCTCTCTTCTTCCTTCTTTGGTGTTTTTCCTCTGCGAATGACATTTGCGAAAAGGCAAAACTACGTTGGCGGCTCAATTGAAATAATTGGCCATTAAACCTAAATTGCGAATCACGTAACTGTGATATTGCGACTTACCGCAGCCACGCACGTACGGGCACCGAGAGGCGAGAGAAACGGCCTGTGTGGTTTTGTTGTTTGTTGCTCGCAGTTGGAATATTATTATTTATTCTTTTTTTTTTTTTTTTTACGGGCAGCGGTTCTGTCTATCTATAATTCCAGGCAATCTCTGTGTGTATGTCTGTGTGTGTTGGCGTGTGTGTGTGTGTGTCGTGTGTGTGTGTGTGTACTTGTGACGTGTGTGTTCTGTGTGTGTTTGGGTGTCTCCGGTGTTCTACACCCACTGGTCCGATCTCATTGGAAACTTGCAGATATATTGTGCTGGGGACTGAGGATGTGCTTTTTCAAGGTTTGAATATTAAGTCGAACAGTGCTTCCAAGTTTGCGCATTTATTTACCAAACATGACCAGGTAATGTTGTTGCGAGTGGCGTGGCCGACTGGGGAGGAAGCTTCTGCCGCGTTCGCCATTCCCGGTTACAACGTACGGACATATGGAGAGTATGACTTCGTGTATTCTAATAATTTCTTTCTGATTTCTATGCGCATTTATAGATAAACACACCTGCCCAAATGTTTGATATGTTTTTCATTATTTAACGGTGCATACAATTCGGTACATCAGGTGCTGGTAAGTCGCTCTGAAACCAGGAAGTAAATTTCTTATCTCTCTCTTCTCTCCTTTTTTGTTTTCTTCTCAACGACATTGCGAAAAAGTAAAATACTTTTGGCGTTAATTGAATAATTTGGTATTATAATGTACTAAATTGCGGGAAATTAGAGTTCGGTAGAATGCGATATAGTGAATATGCCTAACTTCGGCCACGCACGTGAGCGGCGAGAGCGAAGAACGGCCTGTGTGGTTTTGTTTGTTGCTGAGCGTTTTGAATATTTTCACTTTTTCATTTTTTTTTTTTTTTTTTAACGGGGCCACTACTAGGTATCAGTATATTCTCAGCATCTCTGTGTGTCTCGTCTGTGACGCGCTGTTTCTTCGACAAAACCACTGGTCGATTCTGAATTGAACTGCCAGGCTATATTTGCTGGGTCCTGAGTGTGGCCTTTTCAAGTTTTGATTAATCGGACAAGTGTCCACAGTTACTGGCCTTTTATTTACGCAAACCAAATGACTGCAGACACGTGCTATGCACGTCACAAATTTTTTTCTTTTTTTTTGCACGTAGGGCACGCACTAGTAAAAAAAACAATGATGCAGGTGAGATATAGATAAATAATTAAACAAGGATCGGTGAGATATAATCGACACTGAAAAAGGCAATGTGGCTGTCGGTGTGTGATGTGTGTCTGTAGTGTGTAGTGTGTGTTGTGTGTGTGTGTGTGTGTGTGTGTGTGTTTTGTGTGTGTTGTTGTTTGAGTGTTGTTATCATCTGTTTCAGTAGGTGATGGATCCCTCCCAGGATGTGTGGGTATGTCTGTCTGTCCGTTGTTGTGTGTCCTTGCAAGTTGTTACCTCTAATCTTCACACGTGGTGGAGGGTTTCAGGAGGTGAAAGAGAGAACCTGCCAGCTCTCAAAGTGTGGTGTGTTTTGTGCGTTGTGTGTTCTGCACCCACCCCTCCTCTAACCCCTCCTCCTGCAGTGTATAGCAACGCTTGATGAGTGTGTGCGCTCTCCCCACCTCCCCCTGTCTTTCTTCACGAAGAAGATCATTTCATCATCATTCCAACCAACGGGAGAACAACAAACGAACTCACACGGGGAGAAACCGCACAATGTTCTGTGTGTTTCGAGGATTTCAGTCAATTATTTCAAACTTGAATCCACAATCTGTCCAGTTTCCCAAACACAATCTGTCAGCCGTTCAGTTTCCCCATTGTCAGCGTTTGGAGAGATTTATACAGCGTTTTGTGTAAATCAATATGGCTGCCACATCCAGTGACGTATGAGGTCATTTGTGTGAACTTTTGTTCCTCATGGATAGCGGTCAATCGTGTAAAGTTCGCTCGATTTGTTCAGCCACTTCAGAGAATGAATTTTTGAATGTTTTTTTCTTCAACAATATCGATGTCGAATCACGTGACCAATGACGTTCATTTTTTTAGGTGGACCATCTTTATCCAGGAGGGTGTGGGTGGGGGGGAGGGGGAATGCCATTCTTGTTGTTGCTCAGATGGTCAGGAGGCACATAAGGTTTTTACAAGTTTTTTACACGATAGACGAATGTGTGTATTCTGCCCTCTGTCCTCGTTTTCGCCAGATATGTTATTAAATTATTTCTCAAAGTCACAAAATTAAGCTAATTGGCATTTTACTCATTATAAATTCAATAACAATTTCAGTTATCCACAGTTTCCTCATTTTGTTCTGCCAGAAAACCCAAGATTTGTCACTGTGAGGACAAAACTTACAAAAATCTAAATTTGTCGTCGCGCTCACTGGCAGGCCCGTTTCCACCACGTCACCCAGACTTGTGCTCTGTGTGGGTCGACACCACAGCAAGTGGATGCATCCTCGCGTGCCACCACGTCCCCGTGCGTCTCTGCCACAGAGTTTGGACCCCAGGCGATCTGGAAGAAAGAACCCTGTGCACACCGAACATATACATCCAATAGGCAATCGCCTTTTCAATTATCTAATCACTTTTGATTTGAGCAAACGGTTCGAATTTTTTTCCCCTTCAGTTTTTAAGATATCTCTATTGTCCCACGTCTCTTCACACAATCATCCATCTGTTTTTGGTTCTTTAGCAACAATTGTTGAAGTCTTTCAAAAGGGTTTTTGTCAGTCCAAGACGTGGTCTTCAGTTCAATATTTTCCCGCAAAGTAATTTCCTGTTTCATTCAGTTTCACAAGAAAAATTTCTGCAATCAATTCTCGAGCATTTCAAAGACGAGCGCCCGACCCTTCCTCCTATCAGGAAAATCACAACATAGCCCTGGCAAACAAGGCAGACTTCCTCCACTTCACAGCAGGGCATCACCCCCCCCCCCCCACACCTTTTCCATTTTGGTTCTGCTACAGTGAACATGAGCAACTTTGCTTCATTTCAACAACTTTCTCCATTTAGGTGTAAATTCATGTTTTGTTTTTTTCGAAACCACACCAGAACATATATTCTCTTAAATATCATGCTATCTGCCATATTTTTCCTGGGAAAGCCACAATTCAACCGTACCTCAAAGCCAGTCACCGACTGTGAATCCTCCATCGTGCAAAGTCCTTCTCGGCCCACCTAAGTCCTGACCACATACAAAGCTTTCGCCACAGCCTGATGGAGTATGCCTCTCTTCTGGGCTGGTGCTCCTGCCTCCCACCTTCTCGGCTTCCAGCTGGAACCAAGGCATTTAGGCATCATTGTATCTTCCGCGATGAGGCTGAGTCTTTGGTCTCTGACTCTCTCACCGCAGGCAATCGGTGTATTTCAGTCTTCTGCCGTCTCCTCTCGTGCCTCGCCCCCACCTGCTCTGTCTGGATTGTCCCACCCCCCCATATTTTCTCAGGCGCTCAAGTCCGCCACAACAACCCCTCTGTAAACTACCAGAGAATCACGAATCTCTGCTCACCTTCACTCTTTCATTCCTCTTTTTTTCCCGTCTTTGACAAACTCCGCACGCTCTCTTCAATCCCACTCTTCCCTCCAGGTTCAAAACAGCGTTCACTCCATCTCTGATCTCCCACCAAAACCTCGACTTTTCTGCCCCCGTTAATCCACCCAACCACCTTACAAATTCCCTGCTTTCTTCCTGAAAGTCCTGTAATGTCATCCTTGTTTACCCGCGTTCCCGCACCACCAATCCCTCCTTCCACAGATCTCCGAATGTCTCTGTTCCCCATGTTTTGTCCTTCATCTCCCTCTCTGTCTCCTGCTGCCCTTGTTGTAATTCTGTGTGTTTAGCTCTCTACGAGTGTGACAGTGTATACAAGAAAAAAACATCTTCCACCAATCAAATGTACACACTCACGCTCTCAGCGTTGGAATACGTCGATCAGACCAGAATGGCGGCTCTTAGAATATATAGATTTTACACAGAAACACAAAGCAAGCTTGAAAAGCCTTCAACACGTCGTTTTTTCAACACTACGTGGGGTAAGTGTTCAATGAATTACTTCATATATTTTCAACAATCATCTCAGTTCATTCTGGTGTGGTGTTGGCAATATCAAAACATGTTAAACATAGCACATCGATTCTCTTTCCTTAATGAACAAAGTCTCACTCCCCCATGAATTAACCTGACACTGAATTATGATCCACAATTCTTTGCACAACCATCATGATCTAATTAGTTTTTGGTGGTTTCC
>JAXMNL010000723.1:9416-24153 GCA_035128595.1 Eptatretus atami
GGTGAGTGGAGCAACCCCCCCGTTCCCTCCAAATTACGAGTGAGCCAAATTTAATCCCTTACGAGAAATAAGATGGCATTTCAAGGCGAGCGGGTGCCGGGGGTAGAAATGCAAAATCTGAGATTTTTACACATTTGAAGGGTGCAGATACTGCAGAAGGTCATAAGAAATGTACTGTTTCGAGGAATTGTTCTATTTCCTATGTATAATGCTATATATCAAAAAAAAATGCATTTTCAATCATTTTGGGACAAATATACAATCATAAACATGTAACTCCATTTCTAAAAAATGAGCTATAAAAATGGAAAAAAATAGCCTGTGTTTGGATAAAAACATGCTTTGTAAGAACTATATCATGGACCCATAGCAAAGTATACATTTTCTGAAAGCACAGACCACTTGGGCATTATATAACATTACATTGTTTATACTTATTAAAACTGGTTCAATTCTAACTTTCTCCTCATTTAGGACCACAGGTACACAATACCATGCTACAGCCATAAGCTTCACCTCACTGAAGTCAGGTGAGCTAAAAATGAAGGAGAGTGAAACTGTGACAGCGGACAAAGTGTACAATAACTGTGGTGATGCTGCTGGGGCCGATATTTCATTAATTCATGTGCGCCCGTGGCTGCTGTTGTAATCATTACTGGGACCAGGCAGTGATGCTGATACAGTGCTCCCTGAGGTTGTAGCAGAATTTTTGAATTTGGCCAGGGTGCCCGGCATAGCTTCGCCTTCTCAGGATAAGCGATATTAAGGGTGCCGGTCATTAAAATGGACACTGTGGGATCTTTAACGCCCATCAAACTTACGTTGCAGCTGGAATGCCCTTTACGTCCATCAATGGGTACGCACACACATGATGAATCACCCGCCACTGAGATACCATGAGATGGTTCTAATAGCTGAGCCGAGATTCTAACCATGCTGCACAGCTCAAGGCAAGTATGCTTCGTACGCTATCATGCCCCGCGGTCGACACTGTCGAGAGTCAAAGATGACATGCACAATGAAAGCTGTTGGAAGTAAAGGCCACGTTTGCTTCCTCACAAATCACTGAGAAATAGTAGCTTGCTCAGATCAAGTCGTGGCTTCACCAACACTCAATGGAATCATTAGTCCGTGTTTTGTAGGTAAAGGATGTGGAATCGAACCAGATAGCATAACCTAAAAAAATACAAATACAAGAGAGAGATCTCTGGCACATCTTTATAGCGTGCTTCGGAATTGAGGAACACCGTAGCCCAAGGGCTGGAATGACCAATTTGGGGGAGGATTGGAAGGCTCACCCACCACATGCTGTGTATCTCAACTGCGTAAGTGACGTCAAAACTGCATCCAGGATAGCTCAGCCTGCAAGACATTTTAATGGTCTAATTGTGGTCGGCTGGCTCAGGGCTTCATGGATCTCCAAATCAGGAATCAGAGACTAATGAGCGTTCTTTCATGTGCCAATTTCAGCAAACTCAAGAGCTCCACTGTTGCCACCCACAACTTCTACCTCTGTCACTGCAGCCCCCAGTTGTTTCCAACTACCAGCTTTTACCTCATCTAAAAGTCGCCATACCTTCAAGCAACGGGTGGGTTCGCCCAGTTACTTACTTCTTGTGAGCCAATCAGTGAGTCTTTTAGCCGACAGTATGTTTTTCCAAGTGTTGATGCATGAATCATGTGCAATTCAAGTGACTGTTCCGGACAACCTCTGGAATTCATAAAATGACAAGATATGCAATCTATTTGTTCCATCCTTCTGCAAATTATGTTCTACTTGCTACAGTGCAACAAAATCTTACAGGAACTAAACCTAGGCTCCTAAATTAAACAAATATCTTTCAAACATTAAACATGTTAACAAATAAAACCTTAAATTACAACCTTAGTTAAATTAATTAAGCTGCAACAATAATACGATATTACAAACGATAAATAGATAATAAGGAATAAAAAAGTAAACAAACATATTTTCCTTGAACACAAGGACGAGAATCAAGGCCTAGTTCCCCCTCACTCGCCTCATTCTGACAAAAAATACCATCGTTACCTGAACACGCTATTATTATGGCCCACTGCACTGCTGTTATTGGGCCACCTATCATGCCACGTACATTGCATTTAATCCAGCTTTATGAATTAATAATTAGGATTTAACAATTACTTTTTGCAACATTCAGGCAAATTGCGTAATGAAGGGGATATGAAAAAAAAATTCAAACTACAATGTAGTCCCCAATGGTAGTCCGCTTAAATGGATGAAGTTTCGCATCATATGTTAAGCGTTCTGAAAAGGAAGATTCGCTTTTACATTTTTATTTTCATCAACATGTCCACGGACCAACGTGATCGATGACATCATAAATTAATTTTCAGAAATAAACTGTGAGTTTAAAATTAATCTGTTTTTCGTTCAATCTATTTTAAGCTATTCATACCAATGAGCCTTTGACTGACAGAATCACTCACTGACCTGATATCAAATTGGTACCTTCGGTGACAAGGAGCTGAAACTTTTGCTTGCCGATGGACATCAAGCCAGTACACCAGAAAAAAAAAATTCACAGAATCGTCGGACAACATCCATTAATTAAAATATAATAACATACATGAAAAAAGAAAGAAAAAAATAAAATAAATGCAGGTGAGCAACCTGAGAAGCAACGGGGGGAAACATGTAATGGTTCATATCTGCTTACACGCATGTGTAAGCACACCTGCTATAAATACATAAATTTAATTCTACTCAAGTCAGATCGTAGACAGATATCTGATGCTTCAGGGTTTTTTTGGATAAGGATTTCAATTCAACATTTATGGCTGGAAATCCACTTCACTGATGACCTCATCATTGTCACCCTATACACCCGCATGTGGAGTTGATGCATTTGGAAGTGGCTGGCTGTGCAGCCTGAAAGGCGTTATCGACTCCATTCCGCTGAGGCGGGTGAACTGAGCTTCGGTGGGGTCGGACCACGCTGAATATAGCAGCCTTCGGAGGCCGAGAACATTTGGAACATGGCTTAAGCCGTGCAGCTTTGGTGCACTTTGTCAACGTCCTTCCCGCCAGGATAATCTTTTTGCCGATTGCCTCTAGTGTGAGAATGGACCCGAGTAGGTGAGATGGGACCGGTGGCCAGTGGCCGCGCCGTGTCCGGTGGGCAGGGATATCCCCAGGTGGGATAGGCGAAACCCAAAGGTGGAGGGAGAAACGGAGCAGCAAATGAGGAGATGGCTTGGTGCATGTTTTTGGTGGTTCTTTGCTGGGTTGGAGATGGGTGCTTCTGCTCAGTCTTGGGCCCGCCATCCATGCATGGGGCCGCATGACGACCATGGGGTCAGAAGGGGCGCGCGTGCGTGCCGCACACACAAACAACACACCTATAGGCAAAAGATATCTTATTCTATCTCTATCTCTTCATCTCTCTCTCTTTTGTGTCTATCCACGCCACATCTTTTAAATTACAAATCCAAAACTCGGGGGTACAAATTCAACTTTTGTGGAAGGTAAATAGCTATGTGGCTGGCCGTGAACGAAGACAAAACCAAAGTAAGTAAACACCGCCGTGAACCCGCGCAGATCGAACAAGATCTGTGCTGTTCGTGTGCCCCTGTTCTGTGCGATGATAAATTGTCAGGGGCTGCGCCGCTGGTCGGCACCGCCATCCAGCATGCGGTTATTTAATCAAGACGGTGGTGTGCGCGGTGCCGGCCCTTACCGTTGTATGAATTGAAGGAAGGGATTGGGATATAATTATTAGATGGAGAAATGGTGTTGAAAAGAAAACGCTGCGTGCGTCTCTACGGCGTGGTCGAGGTTGTTTAATCGTTTTGTTCTTCTATTTCCCCGGGCACGGTAATTACCTGCACCTGTCCCATCGTGCCAGTTGATGCTGTGTTGGCCCTTTTGCGAGGACGCATCGTTGAGTGTGTGGCTGCGGTTTCCACATCCCCCCAGAAAGAAGCGCCGTCTGGGTGGCGGTGCTGCTTGGATTTATTAGGAAAAGAGGAAAGAGTAGAAATGAAGATAGAGATATAATCAGACACTAACAATGAATATCCACACAATGCACTTCGTCCGTTTGAACCCATGAGACATGAGGGAAAGGTCTAACTGTCGTATATGTAATGAAATATACTGTCTGGGGAACGACTGTATGATGGAGTGCCATTGCACTGTGGAGGGTATGAGGGTTTAAACTAGCAACAAGTATATTTTGTATCACTATATATTGTATATGTATATAGTATTCATGAATATTATTCATAGTTTTATATTATATAATATCTGTTGCGAATATCGCGCCCGCGCGTGCGTGCGCGGCACGTGACTCGAATCGCGACTGCTCGCCACCGGACGGACAATTCGTCGTGACCCCTCGGTAACATGCCGGATCCATACGGGTGCGCGGTTTGGAACCTCACCACAACCCAGTCCGCATTCTAACCGCGGCGGAATAGGGTGAATCGCCGAAAGTCCATATACCTAAGTCCGCGGGTACCTACCGAGGGGTTGTACTCGCCACAGGCCGACTCGGACACGACGGCTTTTAAGCGGCTCGTTCCGGCTACGGGATAACCGAGCGGTTACTGATGTGCATTAACGGTGCGTAGAGTAACAGACGTATCATATGTAGATTCGGAGGCAGTGACTATCCCAGCGCTGACGAAGAGACGACATCAAGGGATAGCACAATACACAGCTGAGAGGGCTACATGTATCGTCGCCTTGACGGTTCAGATTAATGCTCGGGCCGGCGCGCCACAGACGAACCCTTTACGTGAAACAAGATGGAGACCCAAGAAGGACCAGCGATGTCAGGCGAAACCATCGGAATGGTAGATAGAATTTCATAAATCAGTACATTAGACTAGTTGATTGTATAAATATGCTGTCGATGGGTACGCCACAGAACCGAATTCGCTGTTGAATTTTTTTTTTTTTCCCTTTGGTGTACTGGCCCCTTTGAAAGCCACACATATATGCACAGCATCGTATCTTATACATGTCACAACTGAGGCCGAACAGTGCACACAAAATGTCAAACAGAACATATCAAACAACACGCCTGTATGCTACCTACCCTGCTAACAATGGTCACAACGCGGAACTATGATACTAAATACACCATTTCACGTAGCACACTTCGGACAGCATATCCCCAAGTCCCCCCAGACTACAGCAAATGTTCAGCAAAAAACCCAAAAGTATACCGGATTGCTCATAATATGCCTCGCAAACTTTGGGGCTTCTAGCGAAGTGGTTTAGAGGTTCCTCGCTCGACCGTCCTCAAAAATTGAGGCCGTGACTCCCCGCTTTACGAGAAAGTCGTGGTCGGCTGCGCCTTTTCCTCGGCTGAGATGAAACAAAAACACGCACCTACTCGCTCTATACGCCTACGTAACACCTTTCGGCTCTCCCCTTCCGACCGCCTGGACCCCCCTTAGACGCAACCCCCGACCGATAAGGAAGACGTTGCACAAACACGCCAAACGAGTATACCCGTAGCAGCTAAGGACGAAGCGATTTCCCCTGCTGGAAAGAAGAGCCAGTCTCAAGCAGTAATAAGTAACCTCTACAAAGCAAAATACGATTCGACCAGAGTACGGCACGCAGCGCAGAAGACATCGATCGCAACACGTGGGAAGAGAGTAGTAAGACAGCTCAGGCGTTGCCGTGACCCGCCTAACTGGATTTGAAACGCCCGTGTGAAACAGAAAATTAAAACAGACAGCCCGCCCTGCAAAATAGTTCCTCCCCCTCTTCTCTTTCTCGATGCCGCTTCGCACGCAAAAGAGAAGGGAGAATCCCTCCGCGGGCTTTCTCTGTTCTTCCAACATCATCAATCCGTCGGTATGTGGGAGGACGAATGGCGGCAAGCCAGAGATCATCGGCCCTTCAGCGCGCAAAAACCGTCGTAACGTAACCGTGAGGATGGGCGTTCGTGGTGTAGGTAGCGTGGTTGACGAATGTGGCGTGGTTGTGAGGGTGGGTGGTGTGGCGCGTTGTTAGAGTGTTGGCGTGTTCAGCGTTGTTGTTGTTGAAAGTGTGTTGACGGTTGAAAGTGTGGGTTGGTTCGAAAATAAAGGTAGACCAGAAAAACGCTAACTCAAAGGATCGCGCCCGAATGAATCACCATTAATTCCTCTATTACAACGGTTTGGAGCTACTACACATGTACTCAGAAATACCTCACCTATTCCGGCCCACACAATATATATAGAGTCTTAGTCGTATATATTACCTCACCAGACGTCAAAGCCACTACCCATGGGGAACAACTATCCCTCCTTTATATAACCGACTCTGTGGTAGTCCCGAGTCGTTCAAATTTTATCTTGAATGCTATCTTATTGTGTAGTTTCTTCCTATTTATTTGTTCTCTATACCAACATACGTGATTTCCCTGCAGCTGCCGCTACTATTCCATCATTGGATAACTTCCGCAAGTTGTTCACCAACACCACTAAGAATATAAACACTAGAGAGGAGACTTTGAGTAACTGGACAACATAAAACAAGTAACTCACACATTTCTCGTCCCTAGGAATCTGGAATTATATAATAAAATTCCCCTTAGGCAATGGCTGCATAATGTAACATAGCCTGCGAGAGTCAAAACGACTCCTATATTTACTTGTCGACGCAATACAAACACTTAACCTTATAAAATCTTTAGCAGAGCTCAAAACCATACCCAGTGAGCAATATGAACCTGTTGGGGCAGGGAAGAAAAAGGTAAGTACAAGTCATCACAGAGGAGAACCGGTTGCGAGGCCACCATAACCGGCCAGGCCAGCAGACTCGCGCGTGGGGCCCATAAATAAGAGCCAGGTCGCCGTGTTGGGCAGCTGCAACAGGTACACCACAGTTAGTGCCTGTTAGACCGTGCAATACTGGGGGCGTAATCCTAGGCGCTTACCTGGCATGAATCAAGGGGGGTGAGCATAAAGCTTAATAATTTGTGCAAGAAAGAACGAGAGGACAAACCCACTCGACTGGGTGGAGGAGAAGGGGTAGGGACAGTAGCTGCATAGGACAAAAGGGCACTAGGCAAGGAGCACAAAAACATCAGTCTGCATGAACCAAGGCCAGACTAGCAGGCAAACTATTCAAGCCCGGCCACGTACGTTATTCTCCCTTTTCGTAGTACTGGGCCGTTCCGAGAGGGAACAAAGGAGCCTATGAGAAGAAATATACAAGTCCGCAGTATGATTTCGACCCTGTTTGGTTCTACACAGAGCCTTTTCAGCAAAACAAAAGCTTGTCGATGAATGTTGGTCCCCAGCTCTCTCATGACTCATCGTACTTATGGTACATGGTTGGTGGAATGGGGAGGGGTTGCGGTTGGGTGTCGCTGATGGCCATAGACTAGATTCCAAGATCGGTTCTGGGACCTTCGGGACCTTTACCTTACCTGTCTCCCTATCGCCTGTGCTCGAGCCTGTCAGGATAAATCCTATACTACAACTTTCCCTTAATTTTTAGATACACAAAAACGAAGTTTAGCTCTTGGGGCTAACTTAATAATTTTTTTTTTTTATTTTTATTTTCATTTCCATACTTCACCCACCTAATATGATCTCGTTTCCTCCTGTAACTGCTCTTGACTGTCTCTGTTTCGGTTTTTCTAACACCTATTCCTGATCCATCTTCTTTTATGCCACTCCCTAACGTCCTACTTTCTATCACCCGGTAAGGGGGAATTATAGGAATGTCTAAGATTGTCTCTGTGCGAGGCCCAACTCAAGCTCGAACGATGAGCCTCGCCAAGATTCTAGACGAGAGATCTCTAACTTTCCAAGAGTGGTGTTCCAGCGGTCCCACTATAATTTAAAGGGAGCCCCTAGGGGGTTTTTAAGTTTCCTATGAGAATGCTGAAAGCAGGGGATGTGGATGGTGCGTGATGTGGGGTGAGGCAGCTTTCCTATTGCCATGTACGCACTAGTAAGAACAACATTAACACAATAGTATAACTACCTCCGCAAGGAGAGGGCTTTCAAAACAAATGGGCGAGCATCTCGATAAAATCTAATTGGTTCCTTAACAAACACAAATTCCCTTTGGTCGGCGACACCTGAGTAGTTATGGTGTCGCCTCCTCATATATTCCTGTGCGCCCCATCGCCTCTTAATTTTTTGCTTCTCAACGTCCTCGCAAAACATCCAGAGGTGTCCCCGAAACCGGCTTCGTAGGGCCTTGGTTGGTACGCTTGGCTTCCTTCTTTTTGAGCAGGCACGAACCCCTCATAGCCACACAAGTATCCTCTAGCTAATGTGCCACCCACGCCATGGGGAGCCACTACAACCACTTCGCCCATCCTGCGACCATACCAGCTCCCTTCACAACCCAACAACGGGTGAGTGAGCCCACCATGGAAAAATACAACCTGAAACCGCCACATGTGGGCACGGACTGGCGCCTGCCGGGTCCCCTGTCGCCGAGCGGTCACCTACGAGGTGAAATGAACACCTCAACTGAAACATTAGGCTTCCACAAGAAAAACGTAAAGGTACCCTGGGGGCCCCGCCGACGACTCCCGAGCGCCCGTTTGCCCCCACTTGAAAGGGTATTGGAATGTGCTGACCTAAGCCCGCCGCGTCTTTGTTCCGTAGACTTCTTGAGCGGGACTACAACCAAAAGCGGCCGCCGTCTGGGTACGCTTTGTCTGTTGCGCCACACCAAACCGTGGCGAAGCGGGGGCTGCCAGTTGGACAGAGAGGCCGCGACACGAGTTTGGGGTCGCGCGATGGGGCTCTTGGCCTAACGCCACGGGCCAGAGACATAGCCACCGGATGGCCGCTGGGGTAGGGAAGCCCACTTCATCGATAAGCTCAACCGGAGGTTTCGCTTTAGTTCCGCTTGACGCACAAATTCTTGGCCAGCACACGGCGTGCGAAAACAAGGGCTACATATAACCCCGCCGCCTTCACAAAAAATTGAGGTTTCGAGCCTTCCACTTTCCTCCTGCACTCGCGGACAAAACAAACGACTCCATTTTTTCTCCACTCTTAACTAACACTGCACTAACTTTCCTTGTAGCACGTAGAAGGAATCCTTGCGCCAGATGAAGGCCCCCTGACCCCCAGCCTTGGAGCCACAGGAAGTTTAAGGAGAGCGCATTAAAATGTGCCGCGTTTGTGGGGCGCCCAGGCTTTGAGCTGTTTATAGTCGCCGCTCTCCTTGGGGCGATGGACGTCACAGTCTCTCCTCGCCAATCACTCCATCTGCACCTATCATTCCCCTCATTGCACAATCACGCAGTAAACATTTCCCAACTTATCATCAAGACACACGCCGCCATGTGCCTTCGCAAAGAACTCACTCACACCATGTATCGCCATCCACGCACTGCTCACACATATCACACTACGAGAGCGAATCCTGCTCAATCACTTCCAACCTACTTCTCCCTCACACAATCTGTGCCTCTCCCGTCAATCCCTCTATAAAACTACAGCATTCGGCCTCTTTAACATCTAACGTAGCTAAGCTACGTCTCCCTTCCTACACCCATCCACACGCATACGGTCACCTGTTCTCCAAATCTTCAAGAAATATATTATCGCCGCCATTCCATAGATGGGGCTCGACGTACACATCTCTCCTCCCTATCTAACTATTTCATCCTCCAGAACGAGCACCAATGGACGGACTTACCCCTGACACGTCGAAGTTCGGTCTAGAAAGCCTAAACCGATTCCCTAAAAATCGTAGTTTGTCCCTTATGCACACAGTATGCGCCAAGGGATCATCCAACCCCTTGTCCCAGTGGTACTCCTCGTTTCACTTCTTGGTTTTTTGCCTGATAAAGCGATGGCTTTGCTTCGTTAATTTTTTGTATTCCAATATTGGTGGCGCAGTAACCAGGTCATGCAACTCACAGTCTGGGCGAACGCCTTTCACTCTTACGTCGACGTCATGCAGTTGCTGCAGCGCGTATCCCCCAATTCCCTCGCTCCCCCATCTTGCGATACCGCGTCACCATTCGTCATGTGAGATTAACACCTCAATACCCTGCAAAAACGGACCAGTTCCAACGCATAAACACTATGACGTACATAATGAATTTGCCCCATGAGTTGGTTGGTTGAAGCCCACGGGACCTTAATCCCTTGGAGCCAGGCCCTTACTTTAATTCCCACTCAGTGGGGGGATTTTTTGGTCTCTTGCGCAAACGGAACATAACGGCCAAAAAAAATAAACTAACTCGCATCGCCTCCCCTCGAGGCTTCTTCACAGCGCACCATCATCACCAACACCCAAGCTGCCTCTTTCTGCCCGTTAGAGTCGCTATCACTATTCGGCCTCAGCGGTGATCGAAACCATCACCTCCGGTGCAAATAAATCTTCATTCGTCCTGCTGGAACTCACATTTTGCTCTAGACTCAGGTGTCCGCCCCCGACCCCTGGTATTCGGGGAAAGCCTGCGAGCCGCGCCTCGGGCAGTATATGTTACAAGACCGAGAGCGCCCGGTAGCGTGTAAAGGGCTCCACTGCAACTGCGAGGCATCCCTGGCGGCCCGTGGTAAAGGTTGGCTGGTGCCACACAGCAGCTGCGCGGACTCTTAGAAATTTCTCGGCGGCGCCTTCTCCAGGCTAGTTCTTTATGAAGACTCAGATACCCACCATGGCCGCGAAGTCTGCGGCGTTCATACCCATCAAAGCTTGGGGGAGCGGGCGGCAATACACGCGCGTGATTCCATCAATGGTTGGTCGCCGGGGTGGCCCCCGTTCTTTTAGTCCCCCTCTGAGTCGCTGGTCTGTGTACATCGCGCGATTCCAATCTAACACAGCACCCACCAGGGTCAACGACGCGAACAGAAACTCTACTCAAAAGCCCTCTGAGATTCCACACAGCAGCGGACGAGTCGCTCAGGCTGTTGCATGCGCACATCACTTTGGGGCCGGTGCAAATGCACGAGACAAAGACCCCACGTGGTCCCCATTGTTAATTGACCGGCCCAAACCACCCTTCTCCGGTCTACACACTGCTAGACCATAAAAACACACACTGTCTCCTCACATAGGCGCATTCTCACCACTCACAGTTGCTTCGCGGCACACCTAAGCGTGTCTGTCTTCTCGCCCGCGCAACCGCACTGCCGACTGACAAGACCCGGGCAGGCTATCGCCGCGCACCCGTGGTCCTTCTCACGGCCCCCGTAACCCGCTCAGAGACATACTCCTCCCTCCCCTGCCAATCATCATCGGTAGCACCTCAACCAGGGGAGGCCACTGTATCAGCCATCACTCGCCCTTGGGCCCTTCCCAGTAATGATACAAACCGCTCCATCCCAACAGCCCACGGGGGCCCCCTCGTGGCCGGTGCCCCAACCCATTGTAAATCACTTACTACAAATTGGACACTAGCATTCGGGACACCGCACGCCAACCGCACTTACACAGCGGCCCACATCCACCCACCATCCAAACCGACAGTTTACATCACTTCACCTAATGGGTCAGCCACTCACAGCCATGGCGGTCTCAATTCACATTTTGGGTTTTCCGCTTGATCACAAGTTCATTTTCCACCGGGGGCGGTCGCCTCACTATCCCATTTTTAGCTTTCCACCTGGGGACCCTTTCCAGTTGCACAGTGTGCAAAACGGCGCCCAACTCACCTCACATGGGCTCTGTGGTGATCAATCCATACAGTGGGGAATGGAGCTCGTTTGTCACTCCTACAAAGGGTGTGGGCTTACCAACTGGTCTGGTGGCTCCCCCTAAAAACATGGACGAAGGATGCAAGAAACCCGTGTTTCCACTAAGCAAACAAATCCGTACCGCTAAATTGATACCAACATGCGCTGCTTGGTACGACCGATTACTCCAACTGTGTCGTTGGACTTTCAGCTACAAGGGGCTAAAATACTTGACCATACCTCTGAGATTCCTAAAGCCGAAAGTGCAGCCCATTCTAAATCTGGCTCATCTCACCGGGTCTTCTAACTATATAATGCCCCCCAGAAATACAGCTGAGTAGTCATGCTCTCGCACTCTTCCATTATCCCTCACTACCTTCAAATATACATGATGTGTTGTGTGATGCTTAATTACTGTTTTCCTTTAACCACTTCTCTGTCTTTTAGTCCGTGCGTCTTCTCATCTACTTGTTCTCGTTCCTCTACCAGCGTCTCTATACATTATTATTTAGGTCGTGCTGCTATCTTTCTGGCTTGACTATCGCCTCTTTATCTTTACGTTAGGTCTAAGCCCCCCTTGCTAAATATCTACAGCTAAGTCGCATATCCGGTGCCTTCCCTCTCTGTTTCACTCCCTTGCTCTTCAGGATCTCCGCGTATCTCATCCTTGCTTTCCTCGTCTTAATTGTTCTTTTCTTCTTTCATCACTCCATTCCTTTCAACCTCGTGTCATAATACACATATTATTAGTTTCTATGCTTATGTGCGCTCTCTCGGTCTAATATTCGACTTTTTCTGCTTCTTTCTGGCGTCCTTTCCCTTATTCTTTTACATATTGTCTCAACCTTCCGCTTCTCAACAGTCGTTCTCCTTGTCTCTTTTTATAGCTCACTCCTTCTGTTTCACTCTTGCTCTTTCAAGGATCTCCGCGTTAGACCTCATATGGGGTTACACTTTGCTTTCACGTTTAATTAGTTCTTTATTCGTTTCAATACCACTCACTACAATTCTTTTTCAACGTTTTTTCCGTCCGTATATATACATAATATTAGGGTTTCTGTTTTTTGATATGGATTATATCCATTTCTTTGGTTTTGAACCTCCTATATATCTCTCTCTTTCTTTCAGTTCATGTATTAATTTTAATACATACGTATAGTATTTTGGTTATTACTACATCTATCACACTATCTTCTCACCTTCATTTGCATTCATCACTATACCAATCTATACTATTGAGATATTCTTCAAATTAGGTCGACATATCACATTTCCTGTGCCGTCTCGTAATCGCTAGTACTCACGTAATCTATATATTATCCTCTCTCTCCTTTGCTTCTCTTGACCATGCTCTATCCCTCTTTTCAGTTCTCCATGCGTTTTGCGTGGTCATCTGAGGCGTTAAATCTCTCTTATTCTCGTGCTTTTCTAGTTTTGCTTGGCCTCACTTCGTCTATATAACTAACAATCTTTTGTTATATATCATCCTTCATGTCTTACACTTCTTTTCCCTGTCTGCTTAGGGGTTTCAGATAGGTTTTCTTTCATCGCCTCGGTTTAATTTTCCTCTTTTGTGTTTCATATTTGCTGTTCTTTGCTACCTTTTCCCTCCCTCTCTGCGCTCCCAGCCTTGCCTTTTCTTTTCATTGGTCAACTCGCTTCAAATGTTCTTTTTGTTTTCTAAATCCCAATTGTTCCTCTCGCTCTTCCTCTCAATCCTCGTTGTGTCCTTCAATCTCCTCATTTCTCCCTTCTGCTTATCTCTTGCTCTTCAACTTCTCTCGTATTCAACTATTTTTTCCCTTTGTCGTCAGTTTCAAAATTACATACTCCTTTAGCTTTCTATTCCACTGTCTTTTCTTGTCCTCATTCTGTAATCTCCGTTATTTCTTCAGTTGGCTGACATGTTCTCCCCCTGTCGTAATCCTTGTTCTTTGGTAATCTTCTATCTCCACTGTCTTTCTTGTCTCGTTCTGCAATCTCGTTGGTTTCTTCCATTGATCGATTTCTTCTTCGTCTCATCGTTTTCCATCATTACTCTTTCTTGATCTCATTCTTTACATCTGGCCTTCTGCTTCCAGCTGTTGGAATCTGTACAGTCGTGGTTTCTTAACGTTTCCATTTCCCGTCTCGTTCTTTCTCTCTCACCATCCTCAGACTCGTTTTGTAATTTCCGTTTTCGTTCTGGTGTTTCGTAACTCGTTTTCCTTCACTCTAATTCTTTTCTCATGCTCCGCACACTCCGACCTTGCTTTGCTTCTAACTGTTCTTCCATCTTGCCCTTGTGTTTGTCTATAGTCTTTCCAGTTCCTCTGTCTCCGTTTTCTACCTCCGTCCCGCTTATCACTCTCCTTCGTCATGCTTGGAAAAGTCTTTTCTTCACACTCCACTATTTTTATTTCCATTCGTGGCCAGCGGGCCTACCGTCACCACCAATTAATTTTTCCTCTCGGTTACGTCACTTTTCCGTCACCTCCACAGCTTCTCGCCCAACACGTTCCGAATTATTTCTTTTCTCACTCTGCCTTCAAAACTGCGGGCCTGACAACCGTTGCAACACCCTCCTCCCAGCTGTTCGCTCCCACGACGTGGCGTTCGCATTACGCACTTTGATGTTGTGGCCTTCATGCCCGCCGCAGGCTCCGGCCCATTTGCTGCGTTTCCCCCGCATTTCTTTAAATTTCTTCCTTCATTTCGTTTTTGTTTGGTTTCCATGTTCGTTTCATTCGGTTCACTTGTTTTGTTCATTTGTTGCGTATTTCATCCATTTTTCGTTCATTTCGTTATTCATCTCGTTCCATTTTGAGTGCGTTCCAACCATTTTTTCGTTCATTCCATCTTTTGCCGTTCATTTTCATTGCGTTCTTTGCATCTCTGTTATTGCCTGCAGAATCCTGTCGAGTGTACTCGGTCGGACAAGCTCGGGGGTTTTGGTGGAGAGGGGGACGGGGAGGTGTTTAACACCGCGCCGCCGCCGCACCATTTGGGCTCTATCGTTTGGTTGGGGGGGAAACTGTTCCGCTCACGCAATGTCCTGCTGCGGGGTCTACATCCTGGGCCTGGAATCCTACATTACTACACACATACA
>JAXMNL010000724.1:6453-19091 GCA_035128595.1 Eptatretus atami
CCCTTGAGGAATGTTCTGTGTGTGAGCTCTCATAAGAGCCTCGACATTGAAAACCCAAAAAATAATGAATAAAAATACCCCCGAGCGGGAGTGCCGGTCATCTCTGCCAGAGGTCGAAAGTAACTCTGTGCCAGACTGGAATACGGGGAGTCATAACGTACGTACGCTCTACTCCGGTTCAAACCACCCACCCCCTCTGTTGCAGGTCGGAACCACCCAACCACCCCTCTGTATGCAGGCTAGTGACCACTACCACACCCGTCTTATCGCGTTAGTGACCCCCCCCCCCTCTGTATGCAGTCTAGTGACCACACTCCACCCTCTGTAGCAGGCTAACAGTGAGCCACCATCCACCCCCTCTGTTATGCAGGCTCGGCCACCCACCACCCTTGTATGCAGCCTGTGACCACCCCCACCTCGATTGCAGGCATTCCACCCCCCCCCTCTGTATGCAAGGCTAGTGACCACGCACCCACCCTCTGTATGCAGGCTGTGACCACCACCCACCCCCTTGTATGGCAGGCTCGTGACCACTCCACACCACCTCTGTATGCAGGCTCCAGCCTGACACCACCCACCCCCTCTTTGAGGCTAGTGACGACCACCCCCCCCCTTGTATGGCAGGCTACGTACCACCCACCACCCCTCTGTATGCAGCGACCACCCACCACCCCCTCTGTATGCGGCTATGACCACCCACCCCCCTCAGTATACGACACGCCCTACTGACCCGCCGTAGCAGGCTAGTGACGCACCCACCCATCTGTATGCAGGCTAGTGAACCCCCCCCTTACGGCTACACCACCCATCTGTATATACGTGACCACCCCCCTGACAGCTAGGCCACCCCCATCCCTCTTACACGTCCACCTTCACCGTACGCAATACTTTGCAAAATGCCAGCAGTTCCTTATTGAACCGGATGTTTGTAAGTTCATCGACAATGCATGTCCCTAGCGGTTAATTTACCTTTTTCTTTTTAATACCACAGCACGTCATTTTATGAAAAATAAAAGTACACAATTGACCAAATATGCCTTTGCTCATATCGTGATGTTGCATATAAAGCTGATGTTTTGTTTTAGTTAATATCTGCAAAGAAGCTTGAAAGTAATATTTGTCCGGAGAGTTCCGGTTCTTAATAACTTTATATTTGTATGAACTTATAACGGACCCAATAGGGGAATCAGGAGCGAAGGTTTGAAGGATATAGAAATCGAACGCAGAGAATTTCAAAAAATGGTGTGTTGCTTCTTAGATAATATCCATCTGAGATCACTAATAACATTTGATCTCTCTGATAAATGAGGGAGGAGAATCGATTGAAAATCGACGATTTTCGCAACTTTGACGCCTCGTTTACGTTGACCTCCGACCTTGGACGACCTTGAGAAAGTTATATCGTTGTGCATGTCTCATCGACCTCTATCCATTCCACTATTGGTTATTTGTCTCCACTCTGTTTGATTGTGGACGGACGGACGGATGTACGGACAGACTTCGAGACTGTTATAATTAGGTCATCTCTACTGAGATGATAGAGATGACCTAATAATTGATGTGAAACTTCATCAGATTGATGAAACTGAGTGTTGGTGAGTTGGGGTCCAAAAACACTCCGGTTGGTAAGATTCGGTTGTAAATTTGTTGGTACATGAGGGCTAAGTTAAGGTAAGAAACGGAATTCTCATCTTATACATGGAAAAGGGGAGTTGGACCTGCGTGACGGTTGACTCAGAGACCGGAGACAGTTGCCTTGGCGACGGTTGCCTCAGAGACCGGAAACAGTTGCCTCGGAGACTGTTTCCTCTGTGACGACTGCCTCGGAGACGGAAGACTTGTTGCTCGGCGACAGCAGCCTCGGATGACGGAGAACGGTTACCTTGGCACGGTTGCCTCGGACTGATGGTTACTTGGCGCGGCTGCTCGGAGATCGGAGACGGTTACATGGCGACGGTTGCCTCGGAGACCGGACGGTTACTGGCACGCTGCTCGGAGATAGAGCGGTTACATGGCGACGGTGCCTCGAGACGGGACGGTTACTTGGCCACGGCTTGCTCGGGAGATGGGACGGTTACCATGGCGACGGTTGCCTCGGAGACCGCAGACGGTTGCCCCAGCGACGGCTGCTCGAGTCGGTTGCCTGACTGTGGCCGCGGAGACAGTTGTCCGGAGATGATTGCTGTGAGATGGGAGACGGTTGTGAGAGGCTGCCTGATGGCAGCCACAATCATTAATGGTTTATTTAGGACCATGACAGCACTTTATGTTCAGCAATAAAACATAAGCAGCAAACATAAAAACATCAAAGCAAACATAAACCAGAGTTGGTGTCAAAGCCACCCAATGCTCGCCTGTTTATACATTTATCGTTTTTAAAAGACTAGTCTAATAATATTTTTATAAAAGCTTGCAGTGAAGTCTGCAGTCCAAATTAATTTTAAAGCAAATAATGTTATTTTGTATATTGTAATGTCAGTAAAATCAGCTGTTAGATAAAACATAATAGAAGCGTATTAGTCGGTTAAACTTTAACGCTAACCAAAAGTTAGTTCAAAACAGGTCAGATTTTTTTTAAATTTGAAATTATTTTTTTTTATTCAACTTCAACGTACATCAAATTAGTCATACCGCCAAATGAGAACCATCCATGATGCACAATGTGAACATCTAGTAGACAGTATTAAATGAATGGCACTTCGTAATATAACTTGGCTACCAAAAAACTTAACATTTTCACGCTCCACTCAGGGTCCGGTGTTCTGTCCCCCCCAACGCTGACGCTCAATTGTCGGGGGTATCGCAAAAGCTCTCCTGTTCTTCTCGAACAGGCGAGCTTAAAAACAGCAAAAACACCCATATGTTCCAGTAAAATGATGCACGGCACGTTTCCTGACTGTAAAAAGGCGATCAAGAAGATCCAAGGCACGTTCTGACACTGTAATACATGCACGACACAAATTTCAAACATTTACATTTCAAACCATTTTATTTATTTTTTTCAAACATTACCGAACAACGGAATAATGAAAAAAACAGCTCACTGATTAAATAAACTCCTAACGTGACAGCGGACGTTGTGAAACGGACCCAACCTTTCTGCACATTTCCAAAAAAGGTTTTCAAAAATAATCACAATAGCAATTAAAACCACTCTAAAGCAATATATACAAATGTTTGATATCCCTCACTGGTGATTGGTGTGTTTGAGTGTGATCGTGTGTGATTGAGTGTATTGGTGTGGCTGTGTGGTGGTGTGTGTGTGTGTGTGTATTCGTGTGATCGAGTGTGTGTGAGTTGTATGGGTGTATTGGTGTGGTTTGTGTGTGTGTGTGTGTGTGTGTGTGTGTGTGTGTGTGTGTGTGTGTGGTCGTGTGTGTATTCGTATGATCGTGTGTGTTTCAGTGTAATTCGTGTGATTGTGTGTTTGAGTGCATTCGTGTGGTTGTGTGTGTGTGTGTGTGTGTGGTGTGTGTGTGTGTTGTGTGTGGTGTGTGTGTGTTGAGTGCATGTGTGTGTGTGTTGTGTGTATCCACCTCCTTTTGGTGAAGGGTCATGCTTGATTGACCAAGTTGTGAAGTTTCTTGTTCTCATTCTCAAAGACGCAAGTTTCGTTCTGAGGGTTCTTTCAGGATCATCACTGAACACAAGACAGCCTCCAACTGTAGTGACTTTGTAGTAATATTAATTCCAGGGATGTTTTTGAAGATCTACGTCAGGTTTCTTTCTATCAACGCAGAGTTGCTGGGAGCTATTCACTGACACATGGACACTGCTTCGACTTCCAGGTTATTTTGACTTCAATTTTCCAATCCAGGTACTTGGTCATTCCCTGATAACACGGAATTCACAGTCGAAGTCGCTGGGTCCTCGCACCTTGTTATGCTCTGTTGAATCTTCGGTGTGTATTTTTTTGATGACGACAAAAATTTGATGAGAACAATGCCTTATTACTAAACAGAACACTTGTAGGGTTAATATCCCCGGAATGTTTCCGTTCATGGAGACGATGTTAAGAAGATGAATCAGCAATTACCTTGGACCAACAGAACATTTGTAGGGTTTATCCGGAATGTGTTTTTTGATGATAATGAAAACCGTGATTTGAAAAAAAGGCCTTCGAGCACACAGAACACTTGTAGGATTTATCCCAGAATGTACTCGTTCATTGTTGATGTAAAGATGATGAATCAGTAAATGCCTTGTTACAAACAGAACATTTGAAGGATTTATGCCCGGAATGTACTCGTTCATCTCGATGGAAAGTTGAATAAGTAGTAAAGCGCCTTGTTACAACAGAACACTTGTAGGCGTTTGGTTCTCGCCGGTGCGTTTACATCCGACATACTTGGGTTGATGTAACGATATGAAGAGCATGATAGTCGGCTTGGGGCAAACAGAACACTTGAAGGTTTCCTGCCGGAATGTACCTCGTTCCATGTTATTGAATGTAATGAATAGATCAGTAATGCCTTGGGGCAAACAGAACACCTTGTAGGGTTTATCCCCGATATGTACCCGTTCATGATGATGTAAAGATGATGAGCAGTAGATGCCTTTGGGGCAAACAGAACACTTGTAACGGGTTATTCCCCAGAACGTACTCGTTTGTTTGCGCTTGATAAGATGATGATCAGTAATGCGCTTGGGCACACACAACACTTGTAGGGTTTATCCCAGAATGTCTAACGTTCATTTTGTCGTAAGATCGATCGACGTCTGAGTAAATGCTTGTTTACAAAAAGAACATCTGTGAGGGCTTTATCCCCAGAATGTACTTGATGCATGTTTTTGTAAAGCTGATGATTTGAGTAAAATGCCTTGAATACAAACAGAACACTTGTAGGGTTTATGCCCGAAATGTACCTCGTCACTTTGATTGTAAATTTGATAAGCCAAATTGCGCGTTGGGGCAAGACGGAGACATTTATAGGGTTTATCCACTGAATGTACACGAGTCATGTGTGATGTAAAGTTGAATAAGTAGTAAATGCCTGTTTACAAACAGAAACACTTGTAGGGTTTCTACCCCGGAATGCTGTTCGTTCATGTCGATGAAAGATGATGAATCAGCAAATGCCTTGGGCAAACAGAGCATTTGTGAGTTTATCCCCATTTTACCCAGATGGGAGTGTAAACAGATCGGAAAGAAAACGAGTACCGTTCATGGCGATTAGGAAAGATGTGGAATCAGCACATGCCTTGTTACAGAACAAACACTATGTAGGGATTAACCCGGAAATGTGTTTTGATGATAATAAAAACCTGATTGAAAATTAAGGCCTTCGAGCACACAGAACACTTGTAGGTTTATCCCGGAACTACTCGTATGTCGATGTAACGTGATGAATCATTGAAATGCCTATTGTACAAAAACAAACACTTGTAGGTTTTCCCAGAATGTACTCGTTCAATGTTTTTATCAAGATGATAGAATCAGCAAATGCCTTGGGGCAAACAGCAATTTGTGGGGGTTTATTTCCGGAATGTGTTCGTTCATGTTCGATGTAAGATGATGAATCAGCGAACGTCTCGAGCACTGGAATATTTGAAGGGTTCTCCCGGAATGTAATCTTGTATGACGATCGTAAATTTGATGAAGTAGTAAAGTCTGGTTGCACACAGAACGCTTGAAGGGTTTCTGTTTCCTTGATCTGCTTGACACTTTAAAAAACTCTTGTGGTTGTTGGATAGAAGACGCTGCTCGATTTTGTGATTGTCCGACAACAAGGCATTTGCTGAATGAAATGATCTTGTGTCGAACTGAGCGAAGTTGGGTAAAATAAATGAATTTTCACATTTCTTTATCTGCAGACAATGAAACACCAAATACTAACTGGAAGTAATCATAAAATATCATCATCATCCTGAACCATACCCCCCCTCCGCCCACAGCCCTGTGGTTCCTCTTCGTAGTTTCCTCTCTTCCGTGGTTCCCTCTCTTTCGACCCCGATATATCTATTATATCTATATATAGATATATTAAGTAGTATAGTATTATATATCATATATGTAATATTGCATTCACAGGATTCAAGCGGTGGGGGGAGTTCGAACGCTACCCCCCAAGGTCGGCACCAATCCGGAGCCAGTTTTGGGTTTTCGCACCCTTCTCGTCGACAGCCAAAATGTTGAATATTCGGCGTCTACTTAACCACCGCCGTCTCCGGGGTTATATACCCAGTTGGTTCGGACAGACACTCGGGTCAGCGTCTCGAAATCGCGATAACCAACGTGTCACCTGGACCTTACCATCTGGGGGGAAAAGACCCGGTTACAGACTGGTTTTGTCAGAGCCCGAGCGAATTCTGTGCCAGTCTGTTACCATTTTGGGTTTTATATCCAAATTGAGCGGATCGTTCCTCGGCGCGGCACCAAATTAATTCAAGCGGCAACTTCATACGAATCAGCCAGATTTATTGGGGGACACATCGGGAAACACGACACAAGCAAAGCATTAATGACAATGTTATTAATCAATCTATAACCGTTCTAACTAGGGAGCCTACGGATTACGGGTTTCGCAGGGACCGCAAACGAGATAATACCTTAAACAACATGCAGACAAGACATGGACAGCATGACAGACAAACACAGACCACGAGTACTTGGTGATGTTTCATGGACGAGAGAAAAATGTCATAAGGCAGCGAGATGTGGCTCGTGACAAGGCCGATGCTACGGATTCGAGCGCCCAAGCTCAAATACGCCGTGTGGCAAAATTGGCGGCGCTCGTCCCCCTTTTGTCACAGGCCGCCGCAGCACGCAGCCTCAGCGCGTTCAGCCCCCGTAAGGTCGACGGTACCAGAGCGGAAGGTCCACGTGTGCTCCAGCTGCGCCCTTCACAAGCCAGCCATACAAATCCAGGCCTGGCCTGTTCACCAGACAGGCCAAATCGAGGTGTTGGGCTCTGCAGTCTGGTCCATGGGGATCCCAAGACGTCGTCGAGCCGTGAGGTGAGTAGGGACAGTCCGAGCTCCGTCACTGGACTCCGGATGAACTTGTCGATGTCCTCTCTCATAAAAGTCGATTCGCCAACTCCCACAAGTCCGTTTCTTAACTGCTCTTCTTCACGAAGCAGATCGCAGACAGACACAGCCGTCCTTACACGCAGAGATCACGACTCCCACTAATCGTTTCTCATCCAGCCGAGGCAGACAGACCTCATGCAGTCCTTTCCCTGCCTTTCTTTCGGCTCGCTCCTCACGACAAACCGATCGGCCACTCGCGCTCAATCACCTTTCCCGCTAGCATCGATCTTTCGGCTCTCCTGCAGTTTCCTTCTTTTTTCTCGGTGCTCTCGTCGCCGTCTTCAGTTTCACTTGCTCTTTTCGGCGGCTGCTCGTTCGCCTCTCAGTTTCACTTCCTCTTCTCGGCGCTCTCACCTCGCTCTCAGTCTCGCGCTCTCGCTCGCCTCGCCTCTCAGTCTCGCGGCTCTCTCGCCTCGCCTCTCAGTCCTCGCGCTCTCATCGCCTCGCCTCTCAGTCTCCGGCGCTCTCGTCGCCTCGCCTCTCAGTCTCGGCGCTCTCATCGCCTCGCCTCCAGTCCTCGGCGTCTCTCTCGCCTCGCCTCTCAGATCTGCGCTCTCGTCTCCTCGCCTCTCAGTCTCGCGCTCTCGTCGCCTCGCTCTCAGTCTCGGCGCTCTCTCGCCTCGCCCTCAGTCTCGGCGGCTCCCTCTCGCCTCGCCCTCTCATCTCGGCGCTCTCTCGCTCGCCTCTCAGTCCTGCGCGCGTCTCATCGCCTCGCCGTCTCAGTCATCGGCGCTCTCAGCGTCAGGCCTCCCTCTCACGTCTGGCGCTGCTCTCGCCTCCCTCTCAGTCTCGCGCTCTCGGTGAGCGTGGCCTCCCTCTCATCCGGCGCCTCGTCGCCTCGCTCTCAGCCGCGCTCTCCTCGCCTCGCTCTCAGGTCTCGTCGGCTCATCGCTCGCCTTCAGTCTCGGCGCTGCTTTTCGCCTCGCCCTCAGTCTCGCGCTCTCATCGCCTACCCTCTTGCATCTCGGCGCTGCTCTCAGTTTCACAAACCACTTCTCTAGGCCACTCCCCTCTCAGTGCGCTGGGCGAGTCTCGCCCGGAGAGGGAACGAAGAGAAAACCTCTCGGTCCCACCACTATACGAACAATAAACAGTCCAATAAGGCCATTTCCTTAACAATATTGTTACGGAAAGAGCCCTTAGTGTGAATATTAAATATAGGATTAGCCCAGATCCCCCATAAATGCATGTTTAGCGAGGTTGTGTGGTAAAATTGGACATTACATTTGTGTCGTGAGGTGTAAGAGCGGTTTTAATTGGTTTGTGCGGTGTGTGGAGCGAGAGCTCCTTCTCTTCCTACCCATTCCCGGTACGAGGCCCGCCCAGTCGGGCTGAGAGGATGTGCCAAAAAGAGGAAGTGAAACTCAAGAGGCCACGAGCGCGAAAAAGGAAGGTGAACACTCAGAGGCCACGAGCACCGGAAAAGGAGAAGTGAAACGGAAGACAAAACTGCGGGTGCTTCGAAGCGAGCGAACGAAGGCTTCGTAAAAGGGTTCAGTGTGTGGAAACAGTCGCTCTCGAGGCGTGCTCGTTTGTTCGAAGCGAGCGACGTAAGAGAGGCGGCCTGCACGTCGAGTCTGCTTTTTGGGGCAGTGGGAGAGGCGGCCTGGCACGCGAAGTCGGGATCGACTCAATGAGGAGGTGATTCTGCCGTGAGAGAGACGGCAGCGGTTTTGAGAGGCGAGCGTGGAAAAAGGAAAGAAAAGGTGATTCTACAGAAAGAGAACTGAGAGGACGGAGTTGAGAACAGTCGGGCTTCAAGGCGGGAAGGCAAGAGAGGAAACGACGGAGCTCTGACGGTCACTGCTCACACCAACGGCTCACACGTTTGCCGATTCCGCTTGCCGGAGCCCGGAACCTCGCATTTGGGCCTGTCTGGTGGCACAGGCAGGGCCTGGATTGTATGCTGGAACCGCTTGAGAGGGATCAGCTGATGCCCATCGTCGACCTTACGCGGGGTCAGAGCACGCGAGACCCGGGCGTCGGTAACGAAGGGGCAAGAGTACGACGCCTCCATTTTGCACGCGGCGCGTTCGAGCTGGGGGCTCGAATGACCGTGGGACATTCGCTGTGTTTACGAGCGACATTCGTGCTTTTTGACACATTTCCTCTCGTCCATGAGACATCCCAAGTACTGGCTGCTCTTGCATGCATGCGTCTGTCTGTCTGTCTGTTGTTTTGGCAACCGTTGTTTAAGGCATATCTCGGTAGGCCTGCCCTCAAAACTTGTAGTTCGTAGTTCCCTGGTCGTTGAAAACGGTTAAAGATTGTTAACAAAAGCATTGTCGTGAATGTTTTGCTTGTGTCGTGTTCCCGCAATAAAATCTGGTTGGTTCGTATGAAGTGAGACGCTATGGATTAATTTGTGTCGCGTCGAGGAACGATCCGTTCGATTGGCATAGAAAACCAAAATGGTTACAGACTGGCAGAAAACGCGCGGGCATCTGACAACAACCAGTCTGTAACTGGGGTTTCTATTTTTCTCCAAGCTGGTAAGGGTACAAGGATTAACGTTGGTATCGCAGATTGAAGACGTGTGCCCGAGGCCTTCTGCCGAGCCGGCCGGCGTTATAAACCCGGAGACGGCGGTGGTGAGTGGTGGCAACCAAAGAGTCGGGCGGGAACGCCCCCACCTCCGGCATCTGCAACAGTATTTGGTAGCATGGCGGTACGATAGTTTGGACCAGTGGTGCAGTTTTCGCACCGTCCGGACATTGGCTGTTGCTGAAGAAGCGAGAAAAAAAACAAAAAAAAAACAGTCCAAATTTGATTGATTTTTGTGTTGAGGGGATCGGGTGGACAAAACGTTGCAAATGATAAAGAACAATAAGTCGCAAAATGGCGGCAACACATGCTCCACCTTGGCGCGAAATCGTAAGCGGGAGAAGGGCCTAATTAGGCGCAACGAACGGTACACAACACGAGCGAGGCTCCCAGGCCAACCGTTCAGACCAACGGTCACGGCAAATGCGCCATGACAGGACGGGCGAGGGCAAGACGACGACGCGACTGCAAGGCTTTCAGACAATAATTGGGGGATGCCTTGGAACAGGTGAGGCATTCTGAAATCATAGAGGAATTGCAAATAAATTGGACGAGGCACTACGGCAAGGCAGAACGAGTTTCGTGAGTATGGCATGGGGAGTCACAACAAATTGGCCGATGCAGCAGTGAGCGATGTTCGGGGGCGTGGATGAGGAGCTCAGCCAGCACATGTCGAGGGAACTACATGGAGAAACTGAGTCGAAGTAGTAGTTGTTGCGTGGGGTTGTGGTACTATGAGTTGAGCGAACGTGAATCTGCAGGAATGAGGAAGAGCTTGAGGAAGAATGGAAAAAGAGGCAAGAAAGGAAAAATGTGAACACGATTTAGAATTGAAGAACAACTTGATATAAGAGGTAAGCACAGCATGAATAAAGAGAAAGCCGCAGAACAGAAGATAAAAGAGAAGAGAAATCTCTGGAGCAAAGGAAGGAAGAATTATTGGAAGAAGTCACGACAGTCGAAGACTACGGGAGAAATGAGGAAGAGAGTGACTACGCCAAGAGTTGGAACAAGAAGAAGAGCGTAACTGAACGAAAGAATATGAGGAAGAGCAAATAGTAATTCTCGGAATATTGGAAGAGCTTGGAGGAAGAATGGAAAACATAGCTGAAAAGGAAAAACGGGAAAATTGGAACACTGAAGGAAAGAGGTAAGATCAGGCAATCAGATAAGGGAGAGCCTGGAACAGAGATAAAAAGAGAGAGAAATATCTGGAACAACTAAGAGGAATACGGTAAAAAAAATGATCGAAATGAGGAGGGAAGCATTGGAAATGAGGTGTGGAGATGAGCAAGAAATACGGTAAGTAGAATGGACGAAATGAAGAGGAAGCATGCAAAAGAGGTGCGTAGATGAGTAAGGAATTGACTGGGAAAAAGTCTTCTGAGTTACAGAAAACCAAAAAGAGAGAAACGGAATAACAAAACGAGCTGAGATTTAGAGAGGAAAGAAAGAGAACGGAGAAGAAACGTTAAGAGAACCAACACTGTCAGATCGAACATTAGAAGCCACAAGCAACGGTTGGAGTATGCAGAGGATGAGCAGAAATTAGGGGATAAAAGCTTCGGAGTTACGGAAACACCGAAAACAAAGAGACGAATTACACAACGAGCTGGAGGATGTTAAAGAGGAAAGAAGAGAATCGGAGAATGAACGGTAAGGAAACAGAAAGGGCAGATCAAACAGTTAAAGGAGTAAGCAAAGGTGGAGACACGGAGATGTTGGAAGAACAACGAATGAAGCAAGGAGAGGAAATCAACGAACTTAATTGAAACGGAAGCGCCGATAGTGGAGAAATGAGAACAAGAGAGACAGTGGGAGAGGAAACAAAAAGGACAAGACAACTAAAGGAGAAAGCAAGGTTGGAGTAACGCGGAGAGTGGGAGAACAAACGAATGAAGCAGGAGAAGGAAATCAACAAATTGAAGGGAACGATGAGAATTGGACGAAGGAAGATACAAGAGAGACTTGGGACTAGAGAAACAAAAAGAACAAGGAATGAAACAGGAAGGAATCAAACAAATTGTAAGAAGCGATAGATTGGAGAAGAAGACCATGAGAGACAGTGGGATAGAAATACAAAAAGAAAGGAACGAAATTTGAAACGACCAACTAAATGAAGGAGAGCAAGGTTGGGAGTACACGGAGATGGAAAACTCCGGAAGATAACGAGACTGCAAAAGGCTCAGAGAGGAGAACGATCAAAAAGGCGCTTCAGAGAGGAAGGAGACGACTCCAAGGCCGAAGGACAGAACGACTCAAATGGGAAGGAAATATGGAAGCCAGAAGTAGAACAGCAAAAATTAAATGTGGGATGGTGTGATATCAATGCCACAGGGGGAGTAATTGTAGTGGTGCGGAACCTGATGGTGACATCACCATCGATGACACCACCAATGAGAGCAAACCCTGGTGAATGGAGACAGTTTGAGGGAGTATAGGACGGGTTTTGACGAATGAAACACATTTTGAGGCCGGGTCCGCATTGGGATGGCTGCAGCCCCAGAGGGAATGTGCTAACCGATTTTATGACAACCTGCTGGACGAGAAGCGACCGACCGAGGTGAGACTCTGAAACGAAGCATGTACGTGCACATGCATACATGGTGCGACGTAGGAGCGGAAGGTAGACTAATGCGAATTTTGATGTTAAAGTCCCCTGACATGCATAGAAACTCTTGTATTATATATTTAACTTGACCTTCCTCGGAAGAAAGTCCCTCATGTTTTTTTTAAGTCAAAAATGTGGAATTATTAGAGCATATTTCGATCATTGTTCTGGAGCCTTTCACCAACTTGCTAATCCTCGGCTCCTTAAAAATTGACTTCAGCGAATCGCAGGAGGCGTGACGTCACATACAGTAACTTCGCACAGAGGGATTGACTTCGAGAGTGAGATGTCGCGCGCCTTATAAATGTACGTACATAATTCATTGTGCACATGTTTATCGCACTTTGCATCTCTGTGATCGTTCTTAATGTCCATGATTGTTTCGCGAAAGTTTTAATGTTTAAAAGCCGTATTTTCGAAAGAGGCCTGCAAGATGTATATGTGATGCAGG
>JAXMNL010000724.1:19549-33395 GCA_035128595.1 Eptatretus atami
TCACATCGAAGTCGCTGGGTCCTCGCACCTCTGTTGAATCTTCATGTGTAATTTTTGATGACGACAAAAATTTGATGAAGAACCAAATGACTTATTACAAACAGAACACTTGTAGGGTTTATCCCCGGAATGTTTCCGTTCATGACGATGTAAAGAAGATGAATCAGCACATAACCTTGGAGCAAACGAAACATTTGTAGGGTTTATCCCGGAAGTGTTTTTTGATGAAATGAAAACCTAGTTTTGAAAAAAAGGCATTCGAGCACACAGAACACTTGTAGGAAATTTAATCCCTAGGAATGTACTCGTTCATTGTTGATGTAAAGAGTGAATGATCAGTAAATCCTGGTTCACATAACAAAACCTTGTAGGGTTTAATCCCGCGAAGTACTGTTCATGTCGTATGGAAAGATAGAGTAGTCAATGCCATGGGGCAAATCAGAACCTTGTAAGGGTTTTATTCCCGGAATGTCTCGTTCAATGTTGTTGTAAAGATGAGAATTGAGTAAATGCCTTGTTACAAAACAGAAACACTTGTAGGGTTTATCCCCGAATGTACTCGTTCATGTTGATGTAAAGTTAATGAAACAGCAAATGCCTTGGGCAAACAGAACACTTGTGGGTTTCCCCCGGAATGTACCGATCAGTTCATGTAAAGTTGAAGAAGTAGCAAATGCCTTTGTGAAGAAAGAACACTTGTAGGGTTTAGTCCGATATGTACTCGTTCATGATATCGATGTAAGTTTTTGAAGCAGCAAAAGCCCTTTGGGGCAAACAGAACACTTTGTAGGGTTTATCCCGGAATGTATCTCGTTTCATGGTCGATGGTTAAAGAGATGAATCAGCAAATACCTTGGAAGCAAACAGAACATGTTTGTAGGGTTTATCCCCGGAATGTGTTTTTTTGAATGATAATAAGAACCTGATTTTTGAAAAAAAGGCATTCGCATGCACAGAACACTTGGTTAGGATTTATGGCCCTGGTAATGTACTCGTTCACGTTTGCATGTAAAAATGAGAATCAGTAATGCCCTTGTTACACATACAGAGCACTTTGTAGGGTTTTATACCGCAGTAATGTACTCGTTTCATGTCGATGGAAAGTATGAAGTAAAATACGCAATGCCTGGGGCAAACAGAACACTTGTAGGTTTTAACCCCCAAATCGGACGTCGATCGAATGTCGAGTGTAAAGATGATGAAGAAACAAATGACTTGGGGCAACAGTAACACTTGTGGTTTAACCCCAGAATTGTAGCTCGATCATTCTCGAGGCAAGATGATGAAGCAGCAAATGGCTTTGGGCATAACAGAACACTTGTAGGGTTTTCTCCGGAATGCATTCGTTTTCATTTCGATGTAAAGATAGAATCAGGAAAACGTTTTGGAGGACATGGAAATTTGAAGGGGTGTCTCCCGGAATGTAATCTTGTATGGACGATGTAAATTTGATGAAGTACGTAAAAGTCTGTTACAACACGGAAGCTTGAAGGGTTTCTCGTTTCCTATGATCTGCTTGATCGCCTTTAAACACTGTTTGTGTGTTGTTGGAAAGAGATGCTGTCCTCTATTGGTTGTGATTGTGCTGAACAACAACGGCAATTTGCTGATTGAAAATAGAATCTTTCTGTGTCGAGACTGAGCAGAGTGTCTCGCAAAATAAATGATTTTCATTTCTATATCTGCAAAGAACATTGAAACACAAAACTAACGAGAAAATGCATCAATTGCCAACACCGTACCACCACCCCCCCCCCCCGCCACAGCCCTCTGTTGACCCTCTTTGGGACGCCCGATATAGATATATATTGTTACGGCTGTGGAAATTCGCAAACCACCATTCGAGGTCACCGTAGGTGAGATATCTTTTAAGTACAATTAGGTTAGCACCAAACCCATTGTTTAGAGGGAATTAATGTGATCCAGTCGGGCTGCGTCCTCCGTTAGTCTTTTTCTTTCCCTATCTTTTGATTTCGAAACGACGCTAAAACTGCCAAACGAAGCGGTGGGTTTGTCCCGCCATTCTTCTCCGTCTGGTGTGAGGTGAAGAGGGGAAGGGCTAGCTCGCCGTCGATTTGGTGGATGTGGACAGTGTAGCGCGGTGGGTGATGGGAACGTCCCTTTTCCCAGAACGCTCTCGAAGAGGGTTGGAGCCCGAAAATACATGAGGCAGAGACCGGCGCCGGCTATATAGAATAAGTCGGACACCCGGGCGGGGCTCTCTTCTCTTCGGCTCTTCCTCGCATTCCCATTTCCTCTTGCGTCCTGGAATGCTGATATGTCGGTCGTTCGGTTTTGGCTGGTGGTTCTGGTCTTGCTGGTTCGAGTCGCGAAGCTTTTGTCGTTCCTGCCTTGCTTTTTTGATCCTCGCGCGAGCCCTGGACCTCGCCGTGCACGAGCCGCGGAGAATTAATGCGGCCGAACAAACCCCGTCCGTTTCCCAAAACCCGTCCGCGGCTGTCCGGGCGTGACGATGCGGCTACGCGGGGCACGAGCTCGGTGCACCCCGCCGGAGAGAGCAGTTCGGCCAGAGCCGCGAGAGAAGTTACGGTCGCCAGGCGCGACTCGACAAAGACCCGGGAAAGTCGCTGACTGTCCATTTTCTTTTAGGTCTTGTGTGAACGTGTGTGTTTGTCGGCGCCAGGATTTTAAATATGAAATTGTAACTAGTGTTGTCGAGTGTTCGCGTTAGGTCGGCTTGTTGTCCTCTGCGTCGCGTTGTTCTATCTTTTTATTTGAATATATGTGCATTCTGTGTATATGTGTGCTTTGTGGCCGTGAGGTGGTGTAGATAAATGCTTGCTTGTTGTAATTGGGGTTCCCGGGGTGCCGTTTCGCTGCGTCCTGTTGCCTTTGTTGGGTCTCCAATCGTTGCTTCATATGAAGGTTCGAGTGGCGGATAGCCCGATAAAATGCTGAACGTCAAGGTCGACGATAATCCGCTGGTTATCCCTGTAGACGGAACGAGCCGCTTAAGCGGTTCGTTGTCCGAAGTCGACCTGTGGCGTGGTTACGACGCCTCGGGTAGGTTTACCCGTTTGGGCGAGACTTAGGTATGACTCGAGCTTTCTCGGCGAGTTCACCCTACACTCGCGGGTAGAATGCGGACTGTGGTTGTGTGAAGGTATTAAACGCCCACCGTGTGTGGGTGGATTCGAGCGTGTGGCTCCCGGCGTTTCCATGAGAGGTCAACGACTGAATTGTCCCGTCGGTGGGCGAGTGCGGTCGCGGATCGATCACGTGGGCCGATTCGCAACGCCGGCGGGCGTCGAGATTCGCAACACTGGTGTCAGGAAGAGCGGGGAAAACGAACCCTCCTGTCTCGCAGCTAAATTCGGGGAATCGGTCATGGTGGGAGAGGAGGCGACCCCACGATCCCTCTAAAATTAGCGCGACTTAAATTACTCCCGTTAACGTGAAATAAGATTGCGTCTCAAGGCGAGCGGGAGCCGGGGGTAATAGAAATGGATGTAGAATTTTTAGAATCCATGGCGCCAGGATTGAACCCCGAGCAGGACATCTGGTGTGCAGGAACAGTTTCCCCCCCAACTGAACCCAGGGCCCGAAATGGGTGCCGGCGGCGGCCCGGTGATAACACCTCCCCTCCCGCTCCCACCAAAAGCCCGATCCTCGCCGAATCCGGCTCAGCCGAGTGCACTCGACGTGCCGCAGCTATTCGCCATGCTGGCAGAAAAATTGATGGCGAATATCAAAAACGAAATAAAAGCATGAACGAAAGATGGATACAAACACAGACGAAAATGGCAGAACTCGGGGTGAGCGCAGAACATTGGGCCGAAGCCTGCAGGCGGGCAGAGAAGGCAACAACCAGGCGAAGTGCGTAAATGGCGACGCCACGTGTGGGGACAGCGAGACGAGCTGGGAGGGGTGCAACGGTTTGTCAGGCGCGCGGTGAAGGCGGGTGAGGAAAAAATAATTCGGGCAGAACGTGTTGGGGCGAGAACGTGGAGGTGACTGGAAAAAGTGACGGTGGACCGAGGGGAAAAAATTTAATTGGGGTGACGGAGACGTGCACGAAGGAAAATAAAAATAGTGGAGTGTGGGTAAAAGTACTTCAAGACATGACGAGAGAGTTTTGAAAGCTGGGACGTGGAGGTAAAACGGTAGACAGAGGAACTGGAAGACGGATAGACAAACACAAGGGCAAGCCGGAAGAACGTTACGAAGCAAAGCAAGGTCGGAAGGGTGCGAGATGAGAAAAGAATTAGAGAAGAAAACTAGTTACAGAAACACACAACAAGAGACGGAACTTGAGACAACGAAGCTGAGAGGTAAAAGAGAAAGGAAGAGAACGGAAAATGAAAGTTAAGAAACCCACACTGTCACAGATCTGTCAGTGAAAGAAATACGAAGATTAAGCAATGAGGAACAAAAGACAGTGGATAGAAAACTGGAAAGAGTATGAATTGACCTGAACGACAAAAGGAAAACAATAGTTGGAATACCGAGGAGAAGTTAGGACAACGAATGAAGCAGGAAGGAGAAATGAGGAGATTGAGAGGAATCAACGAGAATTGGAGAGGGAAGAGCGAGAGGAACAATGGGATAGAAAACAAAAGGAACATGAAGCTGAGGTTGACCCAATTGAAAGAAAAGGCAAGGCTGAGATGCGAGGAGATAGACAAAAGACAGCGAATGAAACACAAAGGAAATTAACCACATAAGAAAACCCTGAAAACTGCAGAGGAAGGGCAGGAGAGAACACAAGGAAAGGGTAAATAGAGAACAGCGATGAAACACAGGAAGGAAATGAGCCAATTGAAAGAAAGATGAGATTGGAAAGTGAGAAGCAGGAGGGAAAGAGTGGGAGAGAAAACAAAAACTATAAACGAGTTTGAAATTAATGACTGAAGGAGAGAGTAAAATTGAGTCAGAGAGATGGAAAAACTCCGAAAGAAAGCAGAAACTAATAAATGTATAGAGACGCGGAGACAGAAAAAGTAGCAGGAGAGACTTGCACGAATAAGACCGGGGTTAAAGAACAAACACCACCAGATCACGAGTTTAGCGGAGGCTTAATGGGGGTGAGCTGGCAGAACTGTCTCGAGACCGGTGTGAGGCAGCTGGATGCCTCCCTCCAGAACGAGGGGAGGGAGTATGCCCCTTGAAGGCGAATCACGACCAGCTGTGGTTTCGTTCGTGCTCCAAGCGGAGGTGAAAGGGACGCAGTGCTGTGGATACGGCACGTGCTCATGGGGTATAGAGGCCCCGGGAACCTCTTGTGGGGACACGAATCCCACAGTGTGGTTTTGCAGGGGTGGTGTTTTGCGAGTGGTGGAGATGCGGCTTTCCGGCACGCATAGGTGGAGTGGAGACCCCTGTTCAAGTGATAAGGTTGTGGTGTGAGTGAGAGGGTCCCGTGTGGATGAGAGACATGTTGTGTAAAGGTCGCTGTATGTGAGGGGATGACGGTCAGGGCTATGCGGGAGCACGCACCCGTTCTCCTGGGGTGAGGTGTGTGGAGTGGAGTCTGAGCGTCGTAACACGCAGGAGCGCATGGTTTGAATGGCGACGACCGAATCGGCGTATCATGTAAGGGACAAAGGCGGGTAGCGGCTGAGCTATTGTGGGACCGCGCGCGTTCACCCTAGCTAGCGAGCGCGAGGTTCTCGCCGTGCAACGCACGAGGCCGCCACGTGCGTCGCTCGCGGAGTGAAGCCCGTCGCGGAATCGCCAGCGGGATTTTGCCGATCCCGCGGACGACATACAAGTCTTAGGCAGGGTAGACGGATTTGGACCAGACGGGTTCTTCCACGTGCAGCGTGTGTTAGGCTCCAAACGGGCAAGAGCACATTGTTCGCGTGGGGAAGCCCCTCGGAGTGCGAGTTGCTTTTGTGGTGCGCCAGGGTTGACGTCATGGCTGCAGACGGTGGGGTTGGAATCCGGCAGGCGGGTGATCGCTGCCGATGGTACGCGTCCCAAGAGGGACGATGTACACGTGCAGCTGCATGACGTCACGGACAGGTGCAAAGTGCGCGAGCTGTGAGTTGCCGCGCTGGTGCTGCGCAGAATTTGAAAAAAAAAAATTAACAAGAAGGCACCGCTTTCGGGTGAACAGGATTCCCGGGTAAGGGGTGGAGAGACCCCCTCGCTTTGGGCGACAGGATGAAATAGTCAGGGGAAGGGTTACGTAGCTAGACCGGCTTCATGGGCAGGGGTAAGTCTCATGGGCCCGTGAATTGGATTAGGTAGAGGGTGTAGTCAGATTTAGGAAGGGAGAATGGGAAAAGAGAATTTTGAGAACAGGGTGACAGACTGGTGGAGATGTATGGGATGTAGCTTATGCTTACGTAGTGTTAAAAGGAACGTGCTCTCGTGTAAGGGATGACGGGGATGCACGAGTTTAGTTTAGGGAGAGGTAGTTTGAAGGATGGCAAGAGTTCAGCGGTGGTGCCGTGTTGGGAAGAATTGTGAGTTGGAGTGGAAACATTGTGCTTGTTGAGTGAGTGAGGCAGCTGGGCTGTGTGAGTGGAGCGACATGTGGATGCAATGGTGCGATGGAGTTGATTGGGGGAGGTAGTGACTCCCGCCAAGGGACCCCGGGTCAGAGTAGAGTGGAGTTAGCTGGGTTTAGTTAAATGACACAATGGAAGCACGTTTTGCTGTTGGTGGGAAATTAGGCTCGATCCCATTTTTTTGGTAGGTGCAGGAGCTCTGTTTGACAGGCTGGGCCGTGGCCTGGCGAAAGGGTGAGATCGCTGGTGGGTACCCGGGCACCAGGACTAGTCCGCCGTAGTAGGCCAAGGGCCCATGGGGGGCCGGGTTAGCGTAGTGGGGCACGGGTGCCCGCTTGGTGGCGGGGGCCCGGGGCGCCATTAGCCGCGTGGCATGTTGTGGGCCGGTACCTCGGCAAGGGGCCCGGGAAGCCAAGCCTGCCACGTGAGCGTTTCCAGGGGAGTCCCTGGATGGCCACTCCTCCCGGTGTTTAGGGCGACTGGTAGTGCTCGGAGGCGTGGTAGTGGCCCGGGGTCCATTGTCAGGGGAACTGGCAGAGGGTAGTGCTGCAAAGGAGCCTACCGTCCCAGCCACGAAACCGTGCAAAGGGCTACGAAGGAAAATTGGGGGGCGAGGCCCGAATGTAGGACACCAACAACGCGACGGGAATCTTTGGGTTTTAGAACTAATAAGATTAAGCGAGAGGTGCTTTTTGAAGCCCGGTAGTGTTATAAGGTTAATGGATAGGGTAGATTAGGAAGTGTAACCCCTCCGCACTATCCACTCCGCTTCGGTCTCGTTGTGGGCCCGCTGGACCCACTTTGGGTTAGATCGTTCTGAAGTCTTGGGAGGCCATCTGAGGCTCATTGTGCCTCAACGCAGGAGCTAAGCTCTCCTTATTCCCCCTCCGGGAAGGGAAGTAGGGGTTGGGAGTAGGCTTAGGAGACGGGATAGGTTAGCCCGAAACAAGGACAGAAAAGGGGGTTAGGGGACGAATTATAGTGGGTGAAGTAAGGGTAACATAAAAACGACAAAAAAAAATTTAGTTGGGCTAAATTTGGGTTTTACAATTAAGGGAGTGGGAGTGACAGTGACAGGCAAAGGCATAGGTTGGGAGGGTAGACAGTAGGTATGTCCGAGCCCGCCTTCTGTGTGGCAGCACCACCGAACTCGCCACCACGCAACCTGCACTGCACGGTCAAGAGGCGGGCGGGGCTGGGCTTGACGCCACTTCATCGGCTGCTGTTTTTGCAAGGCCTGTGCGGCCGGATCGTCAGCAGCTGTGTTACTTCAGGCCTGTGCCGGTCGCTGCTCACTATGCCGGCTGTCTTTTACTTCAAGGCCTGTGCCGGTCGCATCTCTGATGGTGTTTGCTACAGTCCGCCCTGTTTTGCCATGCGTTGCCTGCCGGCCTTTTGTCCTGCATGCACCACTGGCCCACATGATCCGTCATTTTGCCCCGTTCTAGTTTTCTTTGCGCTCCCCCCCCCTCCTTGTTTCATTGCATGTGCCGCCAGGATCATCGGAGCAACATGTTTGCAAGCCTGCAGGAACTGGTCCTGTTGCAGCTACAACACGGCCTGCAATGGAGGCCCGTGCCACCGTGCTCTGTTGACTCTCTTCTTTTTCTGCAGAGTCGCATTGGATCCTGGCCATGGATAGGTAAATCTTAAGGTTGTTAAGTTTGTGTATGGTAAATATGAGTGCGCCCCCGCATGTCTGTTAGCGCCGCAATTTTATTTACAGTGCGTGCCGTGTGAGTTGGGGTTTTTGTTTAGTTAGTTACTCAGCCCTCAGGTTTATCTTATTTTGGGGACACGAATACATGAATGTCGCACTCAGGATTCCTAAAGGTAAACGTACTAGGGGAGAACTACACATGTGCAACCGAGGAATTTGACGACTCGGGACGAGCTGTAAAAAAGGAGGGGTAAGTGTTACGTGCTGGAAATTTCGCACACCATCGGTCGCCGTGCAGATATCTTTTAAGTACTGTATATAAGCCCAAACCCATTGTTTAGAGGTAATTAATGTGATCGCCAGTCGGGCTGCGATCCCCATGTTAGTCGTTTTTTCTTTCCTATCTTTTGATTTCAAACGACCAAAACCTCCAACGATGCTGGTGGTTTTCCCACCATTCTTCTCCGCGCTTGGTGTGAGGGAAGAGGGGGAGGGCAGCTCGCCGTCGATGAGGTGGATGGACAGTGTGGGCGGTCCGGGTGAGAACGCCCCTTTTCCCAGAACCTCTGTCGAAGGGTGGACCGAAACGGGGCGGAGTGAAGGGCGAGCCCGGCTATAAAAGTCGGACACGGGCGGGGCTCTCTTCCTCTCGGCTTTCCTCTTCCTTTTCCTTCTCCGTCTGGAGCTGGTTCGTCGTTCGTTTTTGGCTGGTGGTCTGGTCTTCTGGTTCGAGTCGCGAGCTTGTCGTTCCTGCCTGCTTTTTTTGATCCTCGCGTAGCCCTGGGACCCCGTGCACCGAGCGCGGGTATAGCCGCCGAACAAACCCGTCCGTTCTCCCAAAACCTCATCCGAGCTGGTCGGGCGGACGAACGCGAGCTACGCGCGGCAAGAGCTCGGTGCACACGCCGGAGAGAGACTGCAGACGCGCGAGAGGAGTTACGGTCGCCAAGACCGACACACCACACAGGGAAGTCGCGAACTTCCATTTCTTTGGGTTTTTGTGTGAACGTGTGTGTGTGGCGCCGTGTCTTATAAGTAAAATTGTAAAGTTGTGCCGAGTGTTCGCGTTAGTCGGTTGTAAGCTCCTGCGTTCGTCGTTGGTCTATCTTTTTATTGATATATGTGCATTCTGTGTAATAGTGTGTGCTTTGTGTCCGTGTGTGTAATAAATGCTTGCTTGTTGATATTGTTTCCCCCAGTTTCGCTGCGTCCTTTCCTTTGTTGGGTGCTCCATCTTGGCTTCACGTAAAGGGTTCGAGTGGGCGGATACGCCGATAATTAATCTGAAACCGTCAAGGTCGAGACGATAACTCCGCTCGGTTATCCCTGTAGCATACGGAACGGGCCGCTTAAGCGGTTCGTGTCCGAAGTCGACCTGTGGCGTGGTACAACCCTCGGTAGGTTACCCGGCAGTACTAGGTATAGCTCGACTTTCGCCGATTCCCCTACACTCGCACGGGTAGAAGCGGAACTGGGTGTGGTGAGTTAAACCCCGCAACCGTGACTGGCTCCCGGCGTTTGGTTCCGAGAGGGTTCACGACTGAATTGTGTCCTCGCGTGGGCGAGGCGGTCGGCGATTCGAGTCCGTGGCCGCATCGCACGCCGGCGGGCGCGGCAATTCGCAACAATTATATATATTTATATATATATTATATATATAATAATATATTATAATATATATATATAGTAAACGTCGTGAAGAAACTTGTGTGTAATGTTGTGGTCAAGTTTCATTGAATTGCGTGTCGTTTCGGAGAAGAAGCAAATACATATTTTGGGAGGTTCGTGCAAACTTCTCCAAAATATGCTAATAGGTTGAGGGTGGATAAAAAAAATTAAAAAATTATAATCTTTTTGGGAAAAACAACAATGTATGTGTAATAACTCTTTTTATTGAAATGTTGCTAAAATACAAACATTATTATTACATTATGTGCTTGAACATGTATCATCTAAATTCAGCAATCTCTGTGTGTGTTGTGTGTGTCGTGTGAACCGTGTTTTCGACAATCTCTGGTCGATCTAATTGAAACTTGCCAGGTATATTGCGGGGACGCTGAGGAAATGGCTTTTCAAGGTTTGATATTATCGGTACAATGCTTTCCCAAGTTAATGGCCTTTATTTACCAACCAATGGCAAGACACTTTTCGTGGCGTGTGCCGATGGGGAAGGGAACGCTCAGCCTGTTCCCCTTAAACGGGTTACACAACGTACGGGCTTCCGGAGGTGATGACTTCGTGTATTCCATAATTTCCTTTCTCGATTTCTTCTAAGCGCATTTATTAGATACAACACAATGGCCAATGTTATATCGTTTTCAATATTAGACGGTGTAATAAATTTCGTATAATCAGAGGCTGGTAGCTCCGAACGCAGGAATAACTTTGTTTTTGCCCGTTTTTTTTGTCGGTTAATTCTATAATTCTCGATTAGTTATGCCGCATTTATAGATAAACACAATGCTCCAAGTATGATCGTTTCCAATATTAGACGGTGCGTAAATTTGGGTAACACAAGTGCTGGTATCTCCGAACCAGGAAATAAAATTTTTTCTCTCTCTTCTCTCTCTGTCATCTCTTTGTTTTTCGCTTGGCCACGACATTGGCGAAAAGGATAAAATACGTTGGGCTAATGTGAATAAATTGGGTATTAAACAAATTGCGAATAATCGTAACTTGTGAATAATATTCGGAACTCGGGCCACGGGCACGCCGGGCACGCCGAGAGCGAAGAAACGGCTGTGTGGTTGTTGTTTCTGATCGCGGTTGAATATTGATTTATTAATTTTTTTTTTTTCTTTTTAACGCGCACATCTAGTCTTATTTTAATACCAAGTCGCATTTTAAAGCTGACCCTTATATTGTAATAGATTCGGCGTGCGGATTTCGCACCCTTCTCTTGAGCAGCCACATGTTGATAGATCCGGCGTCACTTAACAGCACCGCCCGTCCGGGTTATAACGCCGGCCATGGTTTCAGCACAGCCTCGGGTTCAGCGTCCTCGGCTCCACGATACCACCTACACCTGTTGCCTTCGCCATTGGGGAAAATAGCCCGGTACAACTGGGTTTGTCAGAGACCGGACGGTAGTGTCAGTCCGTAAGCCATTGGTTTTTAAAATACAAATCGAACAATTGTTCCAAGCAGAACGGAATAAACTCAAGGCCGGCACTTTCATATGAATCCAGCCAGAATTTGGGGAACATCGGGGAAACGACAACAAGCAAAACATTCACGACAATGTACAATCCAATCATAACCGCTCTTAACTTGGTGAAGCTACGGTTTGGGTTTCGAAGGGAACCCCCCGAGCGAATAAACCTAGACCGACCATTCGCAGCACAAATGCAGACAAACACAGGTACTTGCGATGCAGTCATGGAACGAGAGAAAAACGTGTCAAAGGACGAATGCGGCTCGTGACAAACCGATGTCACGGATTTGCGCACAGTCTCGAGCACATGCAGCGTGGCAAAAGGAAGCTCGTCACTCCTTTCTCCCGCACGCTGTCACACCACGGTCAGCGGTTCAGCCCGCCGTAAGTCCGACGGCACAAGAGCGGAAGATCCACCGGTGTGCTCACCAGCTGGCTTCTCACAAGGTCCTACCTACAATCCAGGCCTGGCCCGTTCAACCGAACTAGGCCCAAATGGAGGTTGGGCTCCGCAGGCGGATCGATGGGATTTACAAGAAACGTGTTTCGACCGTGCAGTCGAGGAGGACAATCAGAGGCTCCGTCACTGGACTCGGATAACCTGGTCGGATGACCTCCTCATAAAATTCCGATCGCCGATCTCCCACAAGCCCGTTTCTTCATACAGCAAAGATCTCAGACAGACTCATGCGTTCCCTTACTGCCGATCGCTAGTCTCGAGGCTCAGCAGCCACTTAACTTGCCGATCGCCTGACTCGCAGGCTCAGGCAGTTCCACCCTGTCCTTCCCCAGGCTCGCTTCTCTGGACCACTCCCCCGGGCCCGTGATGGTCTCGCTCGAGATTGCAGCTGCCCTCCACCAATCGGCTGCGACACGTTCCGCCGACCGACACTCTCAGAGCGTGGGCGGGGCTGATTCGGAGACGGGGAAGGAAAAATAAGCAAGCGCCTGCCTCCCGGTCCACCACCACTGTAGAACACGGACAGCCTGTTTCACCTCTCCGACACACATGGAAATGTCCATTACCGAACAACCTACTAACATGCAATTTAAGTGGGAATCTGGGCTAATCCTGATAATTTCATAACACACGCAGGGAATTTCCGCAACACATTCCTTGACTGTAATGGACAGTTACAGTCTGATAAGTAAAATACACTGTTCCCCAAAACAGATGGCTTCCAAATAATCTTTATCTCATTCAGGATAATACAAACCCGTATTTATTTGTATTATTGACGGATTCTTATAAATAATATTATTATACTGGCTGAAATTTCTGTCTGGCAACAAGATCTAAGCTGATAATGGAATGTGGTGTGAAAATAATGACCAAAACTTCCCATCAAGCTTCAGCTAAATATCTCATCCTGAAAATTAAGCGGCTCCAAGATGGCTATGCACAAAGCTGTGTGATTTTCTTCCACTGAACCCAAAAACATACTGTGGCGTCAGCACTTCTTGGAACAGAACAGGACATTGTCTCACGATACTATATAAGTCATTCAAAGTTTCCATGTGTGTACATGCAGAATCAGAGGAAGGCTATGTACTTTATTGAAGGCGCTCTAAGTTCTCCATATGGATCATTGTTGCGGAAATGGCCCTTATTGGACTACTAAAATGATAGGATTAGCTCAGCATCCCCATTAATGCTGTTTTAGCTAGGTTGTTGTTAAAATGGACATTAACATGTGTGGTCAGAGGTTGTAAGAGGCTGTTTATATGTTCTGACAGTGGTGGTGTCCAGGGCCCCTCTTTCTTCCTCCCTCTCGGATGATGAGTCCTGCCCATCGGCTGAGAGGTGTGGCCCAAAAGAGGAAGTGAACCATAGGGGAGGAGTTTGTTTCGGCTTCATCAAAGGGGGGAGGAGCCAGTGCTCGGTAGCGGCTAAAGAAGAACCTCGTGAACAGGTTGAGTTTGGGCAGAATACAAACTGCAGCGGTTGAGAGGTGTGCGGTGGTGTTTGAAGCCGAGCGAAACGAGTAGAGAACGAAGGAGAAAGAGTGCTGTGTTGTGAAGAACAGTCCGGGTTCTCGAGGCGTGGCCGAGTCGTTTCGAAGCGAGAAACGAGTGTTCGTAAAAAGGTTCGGGTGTGTGGAAACGTCGCGTCTCCCGTGGCGTGCTCGCTGTTTTCGACGAGCGAATCGATAGGGGACAGTGTTGGATCTGCCGGAGAGACGCTGAACTCTGCCTGCCACGTTGAGTCAGCACTTTTGGCAGTAAGAGAGCCGGAGTTTTAGAAATGCGAGGCTTCGAGGCGGGAAGGCAGGAGAGGAGACCGACGGCGCCTCTGACGTCCCTGCTCACTACCAACGTCCTTCGATCACGTGTTGCCGATCCGCTTGCCGGAGCCCAGCACCTCGATTGGCCTTGTCCTGGTGAACCAGCTGGATTTGTATGCTGGAATCCGTGAAAGAAGGATCAGCTGAGGGCCATCGTCGAACCTTAAACGCTGGGGTCAGAGCGGCGGACGCGTGCGGTGCGCAAGGGGGCAAGATACGACGTCCTCATTTCGCTGCACGCGCGCGTCGAGCCTGGGGCTCGAATCCCGTG
>JAXMNL010000725.1:3778-16266 GCA_035128595.1 Eptatretus atami
TTTGATAAACAACGAACTCACACTGGGGGAACCGTATGTGTGTTCTTTGTGTCGAAGTTTTTTAGGTCATTATCCACTTGATAGGGCACAAGTAGCTAACATGGGGAGACGTATGGTTGTTTTCTGTGTGTTCGAATAGTTGATTTTAGTCGGCTTATCAACTTGAGTATCCACAAACAACTCACACTGGGGAGAAACGTATGAGTGTGTTTCTTGTGTGTTCGAAGTTTTTTTGTCGAATTATTCAAACTTCGAATATCACCACCAAACGAATACACACTGGGGACGAACCTACGACGTGTTCTGTGTGTTCAGAAGGTGTTTGTGGCTTATCAACTTGGAAATAACACACAAACGAATCACACTGGGGAGAACCTCTACACGGTGTTCTTTGTGTGTTCGAGAGTGTTTGTGACTGGTATCAAACTTGGACAGATACACTATTATAACAGTAACTCATTATGGCGGAGATTACCTCAGCATCGTCTCTGTGTGTTGTACCAGAAGGGTTTTAGATCATATATCACACTTGAAAACACACACAAACAGATAGGTCAACACGAGGAGAGAACCATAAAGACGATGCTGCGGACTGTCGGTGTTCAGAGGTGTTATGACTTATCAACTTGAAAACAATTCACAACGCTCACAGCTGGGGAGAAATTCGTGGTGTTTCTCTGTGTTCGAGGTTTTAGTCTTATCAACTTGAATAACACAAAGAATCACATGGGAAGAACCGCTACTGCGGTTCGTGTGTTCGAAGGTTTTTAGTCAATTATCAACTTGAATAACACAAAGAACTCACACTGGGGAGAAACCGATGAGTGTTCTGTGTGTTCGAAGTTGTTTTTGAGTTATCAAACCTTGAATACACAAACAAACTCACCTGGGGGAAGAAACCATGTTTGTCCTGTTGTTCGAAGGTTTTTAGTATTTCAACTTGAACACACGACTCACACTGGGGAGAAACCGTATGAAGTGTTCTGTGTGTTCGAAGGTTTTTAGTCTTATCAACTTGAATACACAACAAACTCACACTGGGAGGAACCGTTGAGTGTTCTGTGTGTTCGAAGGTTTTTAGTTCTTATCACTATGAATAATCACACAAACGAACTCACACTGGGAGAACCTTACGATGTTTCTGTGTGTTCGAAAGTTTTTAGTGATATCACTTGAAAACACACAAACGAACTCACACTGGGGAGAAACCTCACACGTTGTTCTGTGTGTTCAAGGTTTTAGTACTTATCAAACTTGAAGAACCACAACGAACTCACACTGGGGAGAACCTCACCGAAATGTCTGTTGTGTTTCAAGGTTTTAGTCATTTATCAACTTGAAACACACAAACGAACTCACACTGGGAGAGACCTACAAGTCGTCTGTGTGTCCAGGTTTTATGACTTATCAAACTTTGACACACAAACGAACTCACACTTGGGGAGAAACCCTGAGCGTGTTCGTGTGTTCGAAAGGTTTTAGTCAATTATCAACCTTGAATAACAACAAATGAACTACACTGGGAGAAACCCTTCTGAGTGTTCTGTTGTTGTTCGAAGGATTTTTATCAATTATACAACTTGATAACACAAAGAACTCCACACTGGGAGAAACCGTAGTAGTGTCTTGTGTGTTCGAGGTTTTTAGTCATTTAATCAACCTTGAATACACAACACGAACTCACACTGGGGAAGACCCTATGAGTGTTCTGGTGTTTGAAGTTTTTTTAGTTCAATTCTAACCTTGAATAACCACAACGAACTCACACTGGGAGAACCATACACGTGTTCTGTTGTTTCGAGGTTTTTAGTCATTATCAACCTTGGAATACAACACGAAACTCATACTGGGGAGAACACCGTATGAGTGTTTCTGTGTTTTGAAGGTTTTTAGTCGATTTCACTTAAATCCACAAACGAACTCACACTGGGGAGAAACCTACATGTGTCTGTGTTTTAGAATAAGAATTTATTTTTCAAAAGCTGAAAAGTAATGTACATACAAATATGAAATTAAACAGAACAAAAACTCAACTGAGGGAGAAGGTTTTTGTATGAGATACCTAACCCCCCCCAACGAACTCCCTCTGTGGGTGATTCCGAGCGAATGTTAGTATAAGATATAGAGAGAGAGGAGAAACACGCCCTGGATATCTTCTGTATGTACAGCGGATAGGTGGACATGGGTTAGAATCGACTAACCAATAGAACCTGACGCGAAGGGGCCCGTTCAATGGGAAATGACCTGAAGGATTTAAGCAAGAAATTCATGATTTTCGGCTTTCAAGGGTTATGCTGCAGAATTGTTTTTGTAAAATACCCCACAATTTAGAGAAGTTTTCGGCGGTTGCTTCGGAAGGAGTGGTCCATAGCATACGGTCTTTCTAACAGACTAGGACATTTCCATGAAATACTACAGTTTCATGTTATCTGACTAATAGTTTCTTGATATATACGACTTCGTTTTTTTTCTTTTGTTTTCGACAGGGTTTCATTCCAAGTCTTTTTCTCTGACAGTTTTTATAGGATCCACCTGGAATTTTTGCAATTTTTTTTTTTTTTTTTTTTTTGGCTGAAATGTACTGCCACGTCGCTCGTTGCTCCGATTTTGTTTCGAAAACATAATTTTTATGAAAGGTTTTTTTCAAAAATTTCAAAGTCCGTTGCTAGGCAACGGTGGTGTCCATAGCAACGGTTTCTTTGCACAAACTAGGTCATGGTATGAACCTACAACAAGTTTTCTCGAAATCGCCATTTGTATTAACGGGCACCTGTGGACGAACAGAGGGACAGTGACGACAGCGGTAGGCGGCATGGGTAGTCACTTACCCAATAGAACCTGACGCGATGGGCCCTGGTTCGATGGGAATGCCCTGGATTAACACAAGAAAATTCATGATTCTCGCTTCAAGGGTTTCATGCTGAGATTGTTTTTTCTTAATCCCCTAATTTTAGAGGTTTTTTCGCCGTTGCTCGGCAAAGGGAGTGGTCCATTAGCAACGGTTTTTCTTCACACAGAACTAGGATATCATGAAACCTACCCTACAGTTTCATGTATATCTGGACTCATGTCATCTGAGATTATAACGAATTCGTTTTTTTTTTTTTTATTTTTCGAACAGGGTTCATTCAAAGTCTTTTTTCTCTGACAGTTATTTTCATCAGGGATCCGGCTGGAAATTTTTTTGGGACAATCTGGCTGAATGTACTGACCCCCAGTCACTTCGTGGCGCCGGCATTTTTGATTTCGAAAAAAATTAATTTTTTAATGATTTTTTAAAATTTCAAGTCCCGTTGCTAGAGCACGGTGGTGTCCATAGCAACGGTTCTCATTTTGCACAAGGTCATGGTATTGAACTACCAACCACGTTTCATCGAATCGCCTTGTATTACGGAGACTGGACCGACAGCAGGGTTCCAGATAGACGACAGACCGGGTAGGCGGGACATGGGTATCACCTACCATAGACTGACCGCGATGGGCCCGTTCGATGGGGGAAATGCCTGAGGATTAAGCACAAGAAAATTCATGATTCTCGCTTAAGGGGTTATGCTGAGATTGTGTTTCGTTTTTAAATACCCAATTTAGAGGTTTTTCGGCCGTTGCTAGGCAACGGAGGGGTCCATGCACGGTTCTTTCTCACACTTACGAGAACTACCATGACTTACATCCAGTTTTCATGTATTGACTCTCGGCGATTATAGACTTCGTTTTTTTATTGTTTTCGACCGTGTTCATTCTAGTCTATTTCTTCGCAGTTTTCATAGGGATCCGGCTTTGGATTTTTTGGCAATATGAGCTGAATTATGCCCACAGTCGTGTTGGCCTGTATTATTGATTTTCCGAAAAATTAATTTTTATGAATTTTTCAAAAAATTTCAAAGTCCGTTGCTGGCAAACGGGTGGTGTCCACTTAGAACGGTTCTCATTTGCACACAACTTAGGGCATGGGAATTACCTACCAACCAGTTCATCGAAATCGCCATTATTACGGAGCACTGGACCGAACAGAGGACGATGACGACAAGCCGGTAGAGCGGACAGGCGTAGTTCACGTACCCAATAGAACTGACGCGATGGGCCCGTTCGATGGGGAATGACCTGAGATTACGCACAAGAAAATTTGATTCTGCCTCAAGTATAATGCTGCGATTGTTTTTTTCGTTAAATACCCCACCATTTAGAGTTTTTCGGGCCGTTGCTAGGAAGGAGGGGTCCATAGCAACGGTTACTTTCTCACCTACTAGGACATACATGAACCTACCATTAGCAGTTTATGTATATTCTGACTCGATAGTCTTCTAGATATTAACGAACTTTGTTTTTTATGTTTTTCGACCAGGGTTTTTCAAAGTCTATCTTCTCCGGACCAAGATTTATAGGATCCGGCTGGCACAATTTTTAACATTATGGCTGTGTTACTGGCCCAGGTCGCTCGTGGCACCGATTATTTATTGTCGAAAAAATTAATTTCTTTATGATTTTTTCAAAATTTCAACAGTTTCCGTTGCTGGGACCAACGGGTTGGTGTCCATAGCAACGGTTTTCTCATTTGCCACACAACTAGGCATGGTATGAACGTTCCACAAGTTTTCATCGAAATCGCCATTATATTAACTGAAATCGCCATTTTAAATACTGATATAAGGAGTAAGACATATCAAAAAACACTATTTTTGGAATTTGTTTTCGACTAGTCGACTTACCCAACATATCGACGGAATACTGAAATAAGAGACTAGAACAATTTCCAAAAAAAAAATACTATATTTCGACTGGATCAGACTACCCACCTAGTTATGGTCGTAAGATAATTTGTGTTCCACAGCCCACGTGCATGGGTTTAACGGGACACGGGATATACTCACAAAGGGCTTTAAAGTGTTCTTCTTTCCTCCTTCCATTGTGTGCCATGACACCTCCTGTACCCCACAATCCACACAGACATGTAGGTTTGGACCATTGCACATTTAGACAGTATTTAATTCGGCTTCTCCTCTTTGCAGACACAGACACAGCTCTGCTCTTTGGACATTCTTTCTTAATTCCTCTGCGCAGACACGCTTTGATGAGACATTATCGGGATTGTTGTGGATCCACGGGAACTGACAGGTGTGCACGAACGAAGTCGACGATTCTGATTTAGAATCTGAAATCAGAGTTAAACCAACATGGAAGGATTTTTGAGTGACGGGAAAATATTGGAAATCCAACGTTTTGAGTGTGCTTTTTAATGCCACGTCCACTTCAACATTTAATTACATTATCAGCTGATCTGGAATATATTATTCAAATTAAATTATATTATTCATTCACCGTGGAACACAAATGCTCTTGGAAAATTTTCGAACACCTTTCCGTGGAGCGAGGAATGCGACAAATATTATCATCTTCCACATCGTCTGGACCATAAACTTTGCGCTGTTAGACCACGCCAACGTTCTATTACGATCTCACCGCGCGGTAAGGGTTCCACGAACCCTCGAGTTAAACACGTGTTATTTTAAGAGTGAGGTTCCTCTTGTGTTTTAGTTACATTTCAGGATCTCCCTTCAGTGGAACGAAATTCCCTGTATCAGAGAGTGCGCATGCCGCTGTGAAACAAGTGCCAGGCAACATTCATGTGGGAGATCCTCCTGGCTGAGTAATTGAATGTAAATAATAAATCGATACAGACAACGGACGGACCAATCCCGAGTAGCACTGATGAGACCTCCGTGGGACTTCGGACCCCAAGTGAGAGAAAGAATCGACCCGAGTAGACCGACGGATGTTTCGAAAAAAAACCTTCAACACAACACCGCATGACGTCAATCCTCACGTCGTCGATTCAACGAAGAATTCGCGATGATTTACTGTGGGTGATTTTTCGTTGAAATCTCGAAAGAGGGAAAATCGTTTCCTCCGTGTTTGGATGCGCGTCCCTCCAGCCCCGTGTCCTCAATCACGAAGTCTCTCACTTGGTGAGTGACTCCAGCGTCGCTTCTTTGTGCGAAAAAAAACCTTCAGGAACATCGAAAGTTTAAAATTACTTTCTGAGGTAAATGAGAGTGAAGCTTCCCCCTTGTGGTACTCGGTGAGAGTAAAGGGGACATTTTCACAAGCGGGTAGGGTCCGGTAAAAGACAAACTCAAAGTCAACTTTCTTTGTATTCTCGACATAGTGCTTTGAACCCCTATATAAGGCGTTAGAAAATGTTCACATTAGATGTCAGCAACGCAGGTCACTATTAAGGCTCTGCATGACTGGGCAATATAGCGTTGATTAATTCTCGGACAGTCTTTACGTCCTGACCCGCCTTTTTTGTGAAATGTCCAAAGCGTCCAGAGTAGGCCGTTGTGTGTGTGTGTGTGTCTTTAGAATTGGGACGAAAAGACCCTCGAGTCCCATCACGAAAGTTACCAGACCAACCGTTTCCAATTCGCCAAAAGACCCAGGACTCAAAAGACCGTGGGGGACCCAAAAGATTCCACATAACCCCAAAGACCTGTATTACACGTTAAAGGGACGGATTACTAAACGGCATAATCATTTTTAAACCCCGTTTGAACACATCCTCAAGACATTTCTCGGACGTGCATTTACCGATCTTGTTTCAAACACCGATTTATGATGATGGCTTACTATTCACGTCATTCTAATTCCCGATCAGATCCAAGATGCCGCCTGGCGGCCTCCACCCAACTAATCAATAAAACAAACGACCAAGATCAAAAAAAAAAAAACGCAAAATGAAAAACCCAAACTAACACAAATAAAATCCAAGTACAAAATAAAAAAAAAACAATAGACCTAAAAAACACAAGCCAGAACACACAAAACACAACACAAATCATAGATTTTTGTTTCCTAAACGTTCCCCAACATTTCTTGAACATGCATATTTATTTATTTATTATTATTTATTTTATTTTCCAAATCAGATTCGAAGGATTGCGACCTGGCGGCCCATTTTGTTTCCTAACGTGCCCCTGTAGCCTCCGGGGAGACAGTGAGGACACGGGAGAGTAGGTGAGGGTTGTCGTAACTTGTTCTTTGCGTGCCCGGTGTCCTTACTGTGAGCCATCTAGCTGATTGCGAACAGCTATTATGCCCTGCAGAACGTGAACTTCCATCACAACTCCTCCACGCCCCTCACCGCTCCCCTGCCAATACACTACACTCCTCCCCTCCTTAAAAGTATGATTATAAAATGAATATTAATGCAGAAGCATTAATTGGCAAAGGACTACAACGATTACAACAAGCAATAAGAGAAACAAAATGACACCCAACCTGCAAAATCCTCAAATACCCAAGCACTCGATCTAACCACTGGGGTGATGGTCGGGTCCTCGAGGCATCCACAGAATGAAAGATGGCAACAAAAAGAAACGTGCTTTCATCTGACAACACTGTAACAACAATGCCGTCGTTTTAATACTGGCACCACTCATCTTCCTTATTTCCCATCACCTCTATCAACTGTGTCGGTTACTGTGAAGTGAAGTCTGGAATGCAAATTCGTCGGGCTGAGCGCATTGGAGTACGAGGTGCACAACGAAGTCAAATGGTGTCAGCAGATTCATAAAACAAGCGATTTAAGAAATAAAAGGGAGTTTGGGCGCATAGTATAACTATGCAGCAGAGAGTTGCCACCAGACGCCACACTTTCAAGTTCCCCTGACTAGGTCGAAGGTGACACGCTTCGACGAACTCTGCGCTCGCTGGCGACAAGCTACGTGTCCACGGACAGAAACAGGTAAACACGTGAGTGGGGGTGTGGCCCGCAAGAGACAATTGAGGGCGCGGCCGCGGGCAGGGAGCAGCGGAGGTGGGCGGCCTTGGCAGAGATCTACACGGCCCCCGCGAGTGAACGGCAGGGGCGCGCTGAACAGCTGCCGTCGTTCCACGTGCAAGGGCGAACCCTGCAATCAGCCGCTGCCAGTACACCAAATCATAACAAACCACGCGTAAAATCAGTCGAGCAAAAGCAATGGACCGGAAACCTTGTTAGCATCGTCGCGGCCTCTGCCGCCGAGGACTCCCTCAGGTCTCGAGGGGAGGCAGGCCCCAACGGAGTACGGGCCCGAAGGAGACACAGGTTTTGGGGCACCCTGGAGGTTACAAACTCCCGAAACAGGACCTCCTCCCCACCGTTACTCTAATCGGCTCGGCACGGGACGATCCAAGGCACTGGCTAGGCGCCGTCCCGTCTCTGTGAAATTGCGGGCCAACCCGCTCCGACCAAAGGGCGAGCCCCTCCCCTCGCACCAACGAACAGCCGACGAGAGCGACCCGCTGACCTTGATGGGGACCAAGGACGTAGTGCCCTGCCAACGCTGGTAGCGCTTACCGGATATACTGTGCAATGCAGAGGGATATTAGACTAAAAGGCGGTTAGGACCGCGGAGTTGCCACGAGGGTGCGACTCGCTGTATGATCGACACAGCCGCCTACCGGCTCAACTCGAACACTCGAACCGAGGAGTAAAGTGTACTCCATGCACCAAAACATCCGTACCGGCTTTAGGTCTCGACCCGCGGACGTTTGCCGGTTCGCTCCGCAACCCGCATCCATGACCGTTCTTGAATGGCCAATGACACTTTGGCACACACCGTAGATGTCCACGCAGTGTTCAGAACCGCCATCCGACTGACCGCGTTGCAACGGTCGGTCACGACCGACGAAGGGACTGTGCGTTGCAGGCCGCGGGCGCGCGAAACTCGCGATGCGCTTCCCTTTGAGGCTCAACTTCGCCAGGTGGTTCCGGAATCGTCCCGCGCGAACTGCGCTGATATCTCCGGCGCTCCGTGCGCCCGACAATTCTATTGTCCCAGGCACCAATCAAAGTCCAATGCCCGAGTGAAAAGGCACTCTGCCGCGTCGACCCGAAACAGCTTCGTCGCCAAATGGTCAGCATCGGGGAGCAGTGAGAACGGGAGGTCGTTGGGGTTGTCGTACTCTGTTTATTGCGTTGCCCCGGATGTACACTACTGTGTGCTCCTAAGCGGAGCGAACAGCTTATATTGCCCTGCAGACACGTGACTACCATACCAACTCCTCCACCCCCTCACCGCTTCCCTGCCAATACACTTACACCCCCAATTCCATTTCTCGGACATGCATTTATTTATTATTATTATTTTATTTTATTTCCATGTATCGTCAAGCGGCATTTATGTTTCCTAAAGCTGTTCTCCCAACCATTTCTCGAAATGCATTTGATTTATTAATTATGGTAGGACACGTGATGGTAGTCAAGTTCTGCAGGGGAGTTCGACGAAACCTTTTTTTGATAATTTTATCGAATCGTCTTTCCAACTTTATGGAATGTAGGTATATGGTTCATATTTATGGCGCTCAGCTGATTTAGTTTTTGGTGGCGTTGGCCTTGACTCATTGGTTAGGCGCCTGAGGTCAACATATTTGACCCACGGTCAAAATTTTTCTAAGTTTTAGGAACAATATCGTGTAGTACCTCAATTAACACCTCGATTGAGTGCTTTCTAGATATGTTCAAGCTTGAGACATTATGACGTCATTTTGGTGACGTTATGAGGCAAAACATCATTTTTCATTGGTTACTCTGTAGACGATTTCTCATCGGATTCTGTTAGGAGATATTCCTCCAAGGAGTCGCTCCTGGTTGGAATAGAGCCTCTGTTCACCTCAGTGTGACCTTAAGAAGTCACCGTTGGTCACCTTTTTGGCAAGATACGGTCACCCTGCGGTGGACATGATTGATTTATTTATTTCAATACAGATCCGAAGATGGCGGACTGGCGGCCATTGTTTCTAAATACGTGCCCCCAAACCATTCTCGACATGCATTTTATTTTATTATTATTTATTTATTTTCACGTTGAAGTTGATCGGTTTATAACGACTATAGCCCCGATATTCTAAAGTTGTGGACAGAATTCGGACGAACCATATGGTGTGAGTTTGAGGTATGTAACAGAAGAGGGCGGGGGGGGGGGTGTTGATTCGATTTTGGCTGGAAGATCCGAATCAGAGATCTCTGCAGATTCTTTGGCATTTGATTCTTCCCATTGAGCGACTCGGGCAAAAATTCGCATATGAAGGTGTCTTCAAACAGTCTGGCGGATTTGGACGAAGCTTTGGTGGCTGACTTGGTAAGAGGACAAGGACAAGATGATTTAGTTATTCTAGCTTCCAGGTCAAATCAGCATCGGCCTTTGTAGATCAACCGTGAACTAAATGAGCCTGGGGTGGAGGTATGCACTTACGAGTTGCCCTTCGAAGTTGTGATGTTCTTTTCTTACCAACAGTAACTCACCCATCTGTTCGATTTCAGAGGAGTTACTTCGAGTCGGCCCAGTCAACTTTGAGTTCTGCGTTCAGACCCCAAAGGTCAGAGCAAACAGAGCCGAGAAGCGTTTAATCCCAACGCAGTCAAAGGCAAAGAAGGCGAGTTCTGCAGGTGTTTGAGAGCAGGGAAGAGAGATTGTGTTTTTCACGTTTACAAGTTCCCGTTCCAGGATGAAATCACATTTTGAAGTCTGAGTGAGTTAACATCGAGACAAGGCGTTCCCAGCCACTTTAGATGTTCTTTTTTTCTTCTTGCTTTTCATGTTTTTGTTTGATTGTCATTGAAAATGTTCCTTCTTCCTGTACCTCCGCCTGAGGTGGCTGGAGGTGATGTTCACCTCGTCTGTCTGTTTTGGAACAAGATATCTCAAGTGAGGCCGGTTCGGACTAACTTGGTGGGAGGCTTGAGGTATGTTAACAAGGAAGAAGTTGATTCGAATTTTGGTTTGAAGATCCGGGTAATCTTAAAGGGATTTTTACATACAAAAAGTCTCAATTTTATTTTGTCTCACCCATCTCTGAGGGGGGACCAATTATTCTAATTGCTCCTATGTCACGCAGTGTGTGATATTCTGATCACAGATTCTACTTTATCTAGATACGTTTTCTAGATCTTCGACGACTGACCCCGTTGAGGCTCTGCTTGTTATATTGCTCAGTCTTGTTGATTCCCTGTTAATTACCCCGCACGCGCAACAAGCAACAATACGGTTTTTACAGATTCAGGTCACGTACGTATGTGGTCTGCATTTTTGTTATTCCTTTTCAATTATTTTCTTTTCGGCAACCGCCAATCTAATTCCTACCCGTACTCCGAACACGAAATTTTACAGAGGTCTGACTACTCACTCGATTGTCTTAAAAGATAATTATGACGTACTAGGCCAATGCGGTGTGGACAGGCCATGTGGAAAAGGAAAAACTTTGGACCTCTGTTTCTCCGAACCACTTCCATGAAAATAATTAAACAAGTAATTTTTTCAAATGACGTCATCAATATTGATACGTGGAACGCTACTCCGAATGGTATGACATTTTTTGACGGTCATTGAGGGATAAATTTGTTTGACAGAGAAAAATTTGAATGGATGTCATCGGTTATGTGGGTTCTGCAAATATATACTATATAATTATTATATATATAATATTTTTTTTTTTTTTTAAACCCTTAAAAATCTTTCTCCGAAACGGTGAACAGATCGACGGCAGAATTTTCAACTGATACCACCAATGTCATCGTCACTGGTTTAGCAGCCATATTGGAAATGATTCGAAACCTTGATTTCTCCAGAAGGCTGTACAAATTATTTGGGAAAGTCACACAAGTTTCCCAAGTGGGACGACGCCAACTGTCGGTGTGTTTACGAATAATTTTGATTGGTCCATGGATTGGCGCATCTTGAGATAGATTAACACACACTTACCAAATTCAGACCAATGGATCCCCTAGCCATTGGGCAGAGTGAAACTCATAATGTCATTGGTCACGTGGTTCGGCAGCCAATATGGATTGAAAACAAAAACTTTTCAAAACCTTCGTACTCCGAAAGCTTATCAGGTCAATCCAAAATCGCACATGATCGGCGTCGGGGTCCACAATCGGGGCGCCATTTTGATAAGATAGTGAAATGGCTTGATCGGTAGGTTGATAATTGACTAAAAACCTTCGAACACACAGAACACTCATACGGTGTCTCCCCAGTGTGAGTTCGCCTGTGGATATTCAAGTTTGATAAGTCACTAAACACCTTTGAACACACAGAGCACTTGTATGGTTTCTCCAAAGTGTGAGTTCGTTTGTGTGTTTTCAAGCTTGATAAATGACTAAAAACCTTCGTACACACAGAGCACGTGTGAGGTTTCTCCCCAGTGTGACCTCTCGAACACACAGAAACAGCTCATTACGTTTCTCCCAAGTGTACGCGCGTGATTCCAAGCGCACCTCCCTTCGCGTATCGCATTACTCTTTCGTCACGACTATCGTCCTCCATAATTCTGCTACGACCACATCCACACATTCAGAATGCACACACTCTCAGTCCGCAAGCCGAACACACAGAACACGTGTAAGGTTTCTCCCCAGTGTGAGTTCGTGTGTGGTTATTCAAGGTTGATAATTGACTAAAAACTTTCGAACACACAGAACACTCGTACGGTTTCTCCCCAGTGTGAGT
>JAXMNL010000725.1:16276-27002 GCA_035128595.1 Eptatretus atami
GTTTTCAAGTTTGATAAGTCACTAAACACCTTTGAACACACAGAGCACTTGTATGGTTTCTCCATAGTGTAAGTTCGTTTGTGTGTTTTCAAGTTTGATAAATGACTAAAAACCTTCGTACACACAGAGCACGTGTGAGGTATTTCCGATTTATTTATATTGTCTGAATGACTCCTCGCCCTTACTGTCCATGCTCTTATGGCCTTCATGATGGTGCCCACACCCACTGCACGTTGTCTGGGACCGGCCTTGGAGAAGCCGGGATCGGCAGCCTGGGACCACTGCTCTGGTGCGTCTCAGGTCCTATCCGGACCTTCGCCGGCCCACCCCGAAGTGGTCAATGATGGCCATGATTGGCCCCTCATGCCGTCCGATGGGTCGTTGCAAGATAAAGGTCCAGGAGCACCTGGTAAACCATGGCATCGGCACATCGCGAGAAGACAGCGCGTTCTGCACAAGGCGGAGTCTGCAAAGCACCAGGAACGGCCAAGGGGGCGATTGGACGATCAAATTGCACCATCCAGATCGTCTCGTGGTCAGTGCATCGGTTGCAGCAAGTCTGGTGGGTGCAGGGTGAGTGCACGATGCACTTCTGTCGAGTGAAGGTTACACCATCGGTCGAGTGGTGTCAACCCTTATGCGGTCGGTCTCGGCAGGCCTAGCAATTATACAACACTTTTGTCTTACGTTCGAGATTACTGCCACTGTCTGTCCCTGTCTTTCTCGACCCGTTCACGCATCGGTTGTATATTTAAAAACGCGTTTTTTCCACTATTTCATAAGCGGCCCACCGTACCTGTGACAGGCTCCCTACTGTTCTGCTCACCTGTTACTTCCTGCTCTACCAGAAAAATTCTTGAGACTTCTACAGTCGGATCCTTACATGATCACTAATGCCCGGTTATGATCCGGTGGGGGCCTGCAATCTTACCGCTCCTCTCGATGCACGACCAAAACTATGGAATGGCGCCGGCAAAGAACGGCGTGCGTCTTCGTCTTTTGGCAGCACACTGAGCTCCCCTCCCTGCTCCCTCTAGCGGCTCGTAGCTCGGCGTCCCTGCCCACTACCCAGCCCACAACCAAATGCGCTGTCTACCCAAAAGGTTTGCCTCGTTTGGCTTCATAAACATGTAGCCTGCCACGAGCGAAAAGGGGGATTTGATGCTAGAAGGCACCGGTGCGCCCTGGAGGAAAAAATGGTAACTCTCTAAATGGACTTGCAGACCGCCCGGCGGTTGGCCTGCACGAACGAATCGAACAAGTCTTGGCCTCGAAATCCGCCAAAAGTTTTCGTGACAGCAGCCTAAATGTATTATCAAAATGTTTGCTGCGTGTGCGCTGCCTCCTCTTCCAAAACCGCTGCGCTGATTGGTCTCCGCCAGTCACTGGTCTGGACGCATGACTGGCCTGCTTGCATGCACAGCTGGCTTTTCGCGCCCCCTGATTCTACCCCAGCACGTCCTAGTGCTACTGACCTGTTCCCATCTTCTTCTTGCCAGTCTTGAAGGAATAACAGGCTGAGCTTTAGCCCTATCGAGCGTTCGCATTTAGTGGTAATGAAGAACTTCGAGCTCACGGGCCCTCTGCACGGGATCCCCGCGTCACCACGTAGAGCTCGCAAGGCGCACCAAACAGCGTAACAGCCTTTAAAATATTATTTGCCCGAAAATGTGCTGGACCAGCAATATGCATGGACATATATTACATCGAAAGATTAACTCTTGTGTCCATCAGCTAATATAAATAGTAGACGTTTGACGACAGCTGTTCTCTCACTATGCGAAGGAACTCCCTGAACAGACCCCATGTGATCTGCTAATCCTTTTTCAACGGTATATATTGCGTTAACCAAGGAGCTGTGCACAGAACAAACCGGCTAAGCCAATCCCATTGATTCACGCGCATCTCATTGCACAAAAGCGATAACAGGCGAAAGCGAAAAGAGACAAGAATGTTTACTGCGAGGTTCTCATGCACACGACATTGTGCAGCGCGAATGTGCTTGCAATTAGCATGTGCATAATCCGTGATAACTATGGGCACAACTAAACCAGATGGTTCCGAGGGGCCATTTAGGGGAATGTCATAGACAACTCAGAATGTTTGGCTCCTAGGTCCAATGGTCCTAGCCGGCGAAACCACAGAATGGGTTGTGACAGGGTGCCACAGCGAAGAATAAAAATAAAAAAATAAAAAAAAACGGGTTAAACATTTGGCTGATCAATCTGCAGGCCGAGGGCGCAAGGCCCGTACTATGGGAAAGTAATACCTGTATCGGGCCCTTTTATACAATTATGCATCTCGTTGCCAACCGGGCCTAGTTGATAGGGACAAAGCATGACTTGCTATGCCTGGACACAAGGCTGATATTGTCTACCATGAAAATATTGCGCGGAGCTTGGGAGGCCTGCGATAAATCCATTGTGTTGTATAGGCTCATGATCTCATCGCAGCTGACTTAGTTGTCATTCACTTTGAATAAACAAATCGAATCAGGACGCTGCGTTCTGAGACTCGATCGCTTCTTCCGCCTAGCCAAGAAAACAAAACAAAAACGGAGACCAGTCCTGGGGAAGCCTGCCTCGTCGATTGCTGTGCGTCACAGCCGCCAGTCACACCTCCCCGCCAACTTCTCTACCCTCCCCCATAATTCACTCTTCTATTTATCTCCCCACACCCACTAGAACCTCGAAAACTGTACTGTGCAACCTTAATGGCGAAACTGTTGACCCACTGACAACTCACATTGGCGCATGAGATGTCCTCGAATTGGCTTACACCGCACATGGACCGAGATGGAAAGAACATGTTTATTCTAAAACATTGCCGTGTGTGGAAACTATCAGCGGATTTTTCTTTAAAAATGTTTCATCTTCACTCTGGTCCTTGCGAGTGTGTAGTAGAAAATTAACTATTCTTGTCTTCAGTTGCTTCACTAAAGAACACACGATAACATAGCAAAAAAGTATATCTCTACTTGTTTATAATTATCATTCTGTTTGCCTTTCTTACCTATGTTTGTTATAGAAAATTTACATATTCCTTGTTTGCTGTCTTCATAAAAGAACCGATAGTTAGTTCTGAACCATAGTATGCTACTCTTTTATGTGTGATGGAGAACTAATTTTTGTCTCGAGTTTTTTTGAAAGGTACACTCTTTTGGCCTTCCTCATGACCCTATATTCAAGTCTATCAAATTGTTGACAATCGTATATTCAATTATAATCCTATTGAAATGTATCCACTTATTCGTACAGCAAGGCGGTCGGGCGTATTGCGTGGGCCCCCGGTTCACGCGCCGATGGTGCCGACCGGGGGGCGACTTTCTCTATCTGAGGCCTCGGACAACGTTCCGGGCGGAACGCGCTTTCGTGACGTCTATGCCCCACTTGGAGCTACTCATACATAAAGCGGTGCGTCGCCCACCTATGCGAAGACGACTCCCGCTCTACCCACCTTGCCTCATGTCCATCAAGATTCCATTCTCTAACACAATTACTTATGGCATTGTCCGTGTTCACCCTTTTCCACTATCGTTCTACACAAGTAACAGAGGGGCAAATGTGCGAGCTGTTGAAACCAGCTCCCAAGATGAAGCAGAAGCCATTTCACCTGTAGTCAGGCGATACCTTTCTCTCAACCATTGAAATGTCCAGCATTTCACATTCTAAGAAGCCCAAAGCGATTTAAAATTCATAAGCTCTACCAGTACAGCCGGAAACAGTTCTTATGATCTCACGACTCCCTGCCCGCCCTCGGTAATCAACAGCCTCTCTCTTCTCTCTCTGTCGACCCAGCTACACCATTGTTGCGCTTCTTGCTGCGCCTTGCTAACAACATCTGAGCCTTTAGCTCGGAGAAGCGCCTATCCATAAATCCAGCACTCGCTTTTGGTCTACCTAGGTCCAAACAATGGTACATCTGCCTGCAATAGAATGTAGAAGATACTACCCCTATATATATACCTGATATATACATATATACTCTAACTATACTACTACCTTACTATAACTATATTGTTGATCAAAGATCTGTATCCGCCTGCAACCAATAAACAGATCCTTCTTGGCTCAGTGAAAAGATCCACAATGCTTGCCAGCCGGCGGGCGCGGAAACCAGCGTGTCTGCGGATGTTGTCATCCGTCTTCACAAGAAAACGATATCTAAGAAAGGAAATATAAAACCTGATGAACATCTCCGAGGTTGGGGACAATCATGAAAACAGCGAATGAGCAGGAAAAAGCGTATATAAAGTAAACCAAAACCAACTGCTTGCCCTGCGCGAGACGAGCACCGTTTAACTAGCTGGGATACCGGTACCGGTAAGTCTCCTGTCTCACTTTCTGTCATGTAACTCTTTCTTGATTGTCCGAATTAAAAGGCTCCTTCTCTACCAATTATCAGTGTTGGACATCTGCTAGATCTCAATCAGCCGCGGAAACGATTGATCTCAACATACACACCACACAAAACACACACTCTATACACACACACACAAACACACATAATACACACACACACACACACACAAACACACATATACACACCACCACACACATAACAACAACAATATACACCACACACACACAAACACACAAACACAACATATACAACACATACACAAACACACATCACACCACACAAATCACATATACTCACAACACACACACACACACACACATATACACACACACAAACACAACATATACACCACACACACACAAACACACGTATACCCACACACACACAATACAAACACCATACACACATCATACATACACACACACCACAAACACACTCATATACACACACCAAGATAGCACCATGCATACACACACAACAAACACACCACTATACACACCACACAAACACACATATACACAACCACAATACACCACACACACAGACACACACCAACATATACACACACACACACACACACACACACACAAACTACCACACTATACACCACACACATATACACACACCACACTAAACAACCACACATACGACACACACACCACGCCTGTCGTAGCATCCTCACCCGTAGTACCCACAGGCGGAAGCCGTCTCACCCTTCATTATACCTCAGAATCAAAGTAATTTCTGTTAAACTTTACCGATGTTCCTGACAGTCCTTTTTTTTTACCACATAAAAGGGGAAGGCGACCTGCTGGATTTCACCTACCCAAGTCGAAGAAGACTTCGCCTGATTGAGAAGCACGGCGGACGCCTGTCGGTCGGGCACGCGCATCGCCAAAACACCGAAGGAAACACGATTTTCCTCTCTTCGACTGGCTTCAACGAAAAAATCACCACAGCAAATCGATCTGCGAGCACCCGGTGATTGACGACGCGAGCATGACGTCACGCCTAAGGTCGGTTGTTGTTGTTGTAACAATTTTTTTCACCCTCCCTTCCGGCTTCTCCTACTCGGGCGTCGATTGTCTCTCTTCACTTTGCGCGTCCGAAGTCCTCACGGAACGCGGCGTCCTCATCAGAAACCACTCGCGAGAATTGTCCGCGTGCCGTGTCTGTCCCATTATGCTATTCACATTCATGTCAGGCTCCACCGGGCAGGCGAGTCTTCCACACTGAACTGTTTGCCTGGTGCGACTCGATTTCAGCACAGTGCGCACCTCTCTCATAAAGCGAGTTCGTTTCCCACTGAAGGGCAGATCCTTGAAATGTAACTAAAAACACAGAGAGGGAACTCACTCCTAACAATAAACACGTGTTTAAACTCGCAGGTGTACTCGTGGCAACGCCTTAACCCGCGCGCACACCGGCCGCTGATGGAACGTAATAGGAAATCGAGCCGCAAATACTGATTGGCTCCAGAAGAACGTGTAAATGCATCTATCTGTAATATTTTGTCCGAGTCCTGCCTCCAGCGGTAAAGGTGTTTCCGAAGCTCCCAAGGAGGCCATTTGTGTTCCACCGGTGCATAATAATATTAATATGAGAGGCAAAGCCCTAGAAACAAACGCCTAAGAACTTCCTTCCCTTTACCGATTACGCTTCCTTAAATATATACTAAATACAACAGTCTTTTTGCTATCGAACAAAACTAAATATTTCGACCTCAACATCTACCTGATCACTAACAACAAACTACCACCGCCCGTAGAACAGGATCTCATTCTGAAAAAAATTTTTTCCCTCAACACTTACACTTCACACACGACCCTACCACCGCCCTAGAACAGCGATCTCATCTGCAAAACAAAACATAAACTATTACCCTCTACCGATTACCTCTCACACACAACTACACCCGCCCACAGAAGCAGGATCTCCATCTAAAAAAATAAATCATTACCTCAACATTAGCCTTCACCGAAAACAACCAAACTACACCGCCGAGGACCAGGATCTCATCTAAAAATTAATTATTACCTCAACAATTACTTCCTAATCCACACAACAACCTACAACCGCCTGGAAACAGGACTCTCAATCTGAAAAACAACAAAAAATCCTCAAATACATACCTTCACAACGACAACTACACCCGCGAGAACAGCGTGAATCTCATCCTAAAAAAAAATTTAATTCAACTACGGAAGCGAAACGTCAGGCCATATTCTTCTTACATTCGCTTCTGCACCGCTCTTTCACGACTAACTTTTCCACAACTGTCATACGCCAATTTTCGCGGTTACTTCAGCCCTAGATTCGGACATCAGCCGCATCCAAATACAACGACTACCAACTTCCCACGACATTAAAAAATCTCACTTCTTTTTGATGAGCGGAGATTAAGTCTTACTTAACAATCACAGTGGAGAAATCACTACCACCCAACGCTCTGATATTTTGGGTCTATTCATTGCCTCTCCGACCCGCATTGCCCTTATTCTCCCGGACTATGTGATCAATCACTTCCCCATGACAGAACAACCGGTAAACCAAAAACAAAAACGGAAAGCAAAAGAGTCATAGCCCAACGACCACGGCATACCCAAAATTGCAGCACCGCTGGTACTTGTTTTTGTTGTTGTTTTCCTATTTCTTCTCATGCGCACCACGTTAAATATTCACAAATAGACACCTAAACCCAAATCGTGTTTACTACACCGCACACATTTAAAAAAAAACGGAAGCAAAAGCGTCAATAGCCAACGACATGCGATTCAAACTTGCCAGGTAATTGTGTTGTTGTTGTGTTTTCCTAATTCTCTCATAGTGCACGCCGTTAAGTAAATTGCAAGCTCAACTGCGTCGCCTAATATAACAACGTTCTTTGTACCCATATCTTTAACAAATGTTTCATAAATGTGCTTTCAACAAACTTCTTGTTCATAATACCTGCAAAGTTGCGACAAAAACTATTTTTTCATTAATATTTGACAAAATGGTCTCTCACACGTAACATTTTAGACCTACAATCTTTGCGATAATATACTATTTGTAAAACATTTTCATCTAGTCTTATCTCGGACATCCCAATTTATTTCCTTACTATCCCATCTTTATAACATCCTCTAAAACTCTCATCTCTTGTGAAAAATGTATATCTGTTTAACTGCCTTACTCCATGTACTTATGCCGCTAAGTCGATTTTTCGTACTACACTGAATCCTACATAGTGCCTGTACTATCGTAAATGTTGGTCCTTTGATATTTGTCTGTAAGAGGTACCCTGCCATCTCTCCTGAAAGTTTACAGCAGATGTCAAACTCATCAAACGCTTTTACTGTGATACCTCCAGCTTATTCATCTCATTATCTTATCCATGCAATTTTTGCATCGTAGGCCAATTTCATTTCTTTGAAAGTGTTCTGTACTAAAATGTTAGGCGCAATGAAATTAATCATGTACGCCCTGTGGGGACCATCCTGACCACTCCAGCGGCGTGGGAGTAATGGAAGTATTGGGTCGGGCCAACAATCCAAAGTTTTATATGTATCTACCTTTATGCAGAACTTGGGTGAGGATTCGTTTTTTGGCGGTTCCTCGAACTTCAGCGGCCGTCGAAGATATTTCTTTTTTACCTACAAAACACTTCCAGCCCCACCATGTAGCAATTCTAATGCCGGCGTGAGCGAGCGTGCGTACCATTTGAAAGGCAGCTGACAGATTAAATAACCAACCAATAACACCTTGCTAAGTTTTGGAAATTTATTCACATATGCCTTCTCAAAATCGCTCCCTATGCCGAAAACCCAAATGTCTTCCCCACAAACCAAAAACCATCCATCTTCCCCCGCCACTTCTCTTCTGCATACCATTATAAAAGTTTTTGACGCCTCCCCCACTTATTTGTTGAAGCCTCCAAATATCTCCCTCACCCCCCCCCCCACCCAATTTTGCCCTCCCCTGCCTACAACAAAATGTCGAGGAAAACCCCTAAACCTTAAAAAACACCTAAAAACAGCCGCACAAAAAAAAAGAATTCTATGTTTAAATCCCCTGAACAAAAATCGTAAGCACAACGCTTGCAACTTTCTGTAAAAAATCCTTAACACGCAACACTTAAAACGTCAGTATCCTCAGTACGAGTACATAAAATCTGCCTCTACAATACACAAAAACATATTTTAAACTAACATAAAAACATCGACTTTGGTTTTGTCTCCTTATTGATGAAGTGACCTGGAGAACGAATGCTAACTTGGAATGTGTACGCACTAGTTTGTTTCCCGCCTCCCGAACCCCTTGGCCCGCCCGCCCGCATCGCCCCCCCACCCGTGATGTGTCCCAGCGGACCCATTCAATCATGCATCTGATCGCCTCCTCCACGCACCCAAGCGACTACCAAGTAATTTTCCGGAATTCTGCAGTAATCAGGCGAACACAAAAATTCGATTAAAACTATTAGACAGAAGTTGCACCCAATAAGTGTGTGAAGAAATATATTTTGCAAATGCGCCGGGCCCGCGTGTTCAACGCTTGCCGTTTATTGCACTTCGCGCTTACCAATATGCGGACAGTTGCACTTCCGTCTCGGCTTCACGCACGGAGCCGTTCGGTGATCCTATCTCATCGGGTATACGAGCCCACACCCAGTGCGCTCACCGGAGTCCTCCACGGACGGGTCTCAATCAAGTCTAACCACTCTGGATTCGCTCCATGCCGACTGTCTGCTATCGATTCCCAACTATCTTTACATTCATGTCAGCTCACGGAGCGAATCTTCCACCATCGAACTGTTGCCTAGTGCACTCGCTTGCCAGCGCATGCCGCCACCTCTCTGATACAAGTGAGTTTCGTTCCACCTGAAGGGCAGATTCACTGAAATGTAACGTGAAAACATCAAAGAAGGCTCGACACTCACTCTAAAAATAACCACGTGGTAACTCGCAGGGTTCGTGCGATACGCCTCACCCACACCGCAGTCCCCCCCTGCTCGGCTGATGAGCCGTCAATAGGGACCGTGGGCCGTGCCGCTCTACGAGCCGGGCCGCACAACAGTCTTGAACTTGTCCAGCACGATGTGGAAATGCAACGCCGCCTGGTAACCCATTTTTTGTCCGAGTCCCTGCTCCACGCGAACGGCGCCTGTTCGCAAAGTTCCAAGGAGCCGCCGCAGTTGGTGGTTCCACCGTGAACTGCAGAATATATTATTTAATCTTGAATTCTTCATTCAGCCATCTCAGTAGATACCATGATACACATCTATAATATTTGAAGTGGACGCGGCATTAAAAAGCACCTTCAAAACGTTGGACTTGCACATATTGTCCCGAGTCCAACTCAACATCCCTTCCATGCTGCTTTAACTCTGATTCAGATCTTGAACATCAGAAATCGTCGACTTCCGGCTCGTGCTGCGAGAGCGAGCGCGTCAGATCCTGTGGATCCCCCACTACGGGTACATCCCGATAATGTCTCAAAACCGTGTACTGCCGGACTCGCGTTAACAGGTAAGACCAACATGGGAGCCTGCCGTCTGTGTCTGCCAAAGAGGAGGAAGCCCGCAATATAAATACTGGTCTACAATGCTGACGCAATCGCGTTACCCAACCTCACATTCGTCTGTAGTGCATTTGCGAGCACTGCTTACGGCGAAGGTCGGTGTCTCATGCGCATCACCAACTAGCACAAGCGAGAAGCACGAGAAACCCACTTTCAACAGCCTTCTTGTGACGGTAATTCTCGCTGTCCGTGATTCCAAACACCATCGCACCCACGGTCGTCGGTCGAATACAAACACTTACGACATAACCCTATCCAGACGACATTAAGTGGAACAATGCCAGGCTGCTTTTCTACCTGCTCGCATTCTCCCTTCCGTCGACGCTTTAGCTTTAATAGCGAGTACACTCGCCCCTCGGGGGCAAGCTACGCACGGACGGAGCGAGTTTCGGTCAGGTGGCATCCGGCGAGTCAGGGGGGCCTGCGGGGAGACGGTGTAAATCCACAAACAAACTCTTCCTCACCAGTGTGCGTGTGTGTTCGTTTATTCATGGGAATGAAACTCACAAAAATACTATAAGTTACAAAAACAGAACACTGGACGCTTCTCGCCCAGGTGTGAGTTTGTCGGTGTGAGTTATCAAGTTGTTGATAATTGACCTAAATACCGTTGAATACACACGAACGCAGCATTGTAATGTGTTCTCCCCAGTGTGAGTTCGTTTGTTGTGTGTTTTCAAGTTTGATTGAATCGACTAAAATCCTTCGAACTACGAACAAAGCCGAAGTTGACGTTGTTCTGCCCCAGTGTGAGTTCGTTTATGGATATTCAAGGTGACAAGCGCCGACTAAACACACGTTCGAA
>JAXMNL010000726.1:179-31114 GCA_035128595.1 Eptatretus atami
ACCGGGAGTTTCCTGAATCCACCGGAATTGATTTATTATAAGTTCTTAATCGGTTCTCACTTAAAACAACGACAGACAACAGACAGACAGGGCTTTTTCTATAATTGTACACGATTACGAACTAAAATCTTGGTCGCAACATGTAACCCGGTAGGGACCAAAAGAGTTCACCAAGAACGATGGTTCCCAAAGCATACCTTCCGCGTGTGAAATCGTTCGTCGCAGTCCGTGCACAAAGTCGGTGACGATCCTAATAACATTCGCTAATAATTTTATTACGTACGAGTCTATTGAGAGGGGCTTGTCGTTCCAGGTGCTTTCTCTGAGGTTGTTGTCCCACAAGAGAAGCGATTGGTTGTATCAGCTTTTCTTTCTTGTGTCGCGGACGAGGAACTACTTTACACATGTTGATTCCAGGCCATATGATTAGGATCGGCTCAGAAGGTTTTAGCACCCCAGCTTCAAAAAAAGCATAACCTTCTTACCCATCTTACTTCACAGAGAGCAGTGCTTATTTTCCCACCCCTAAACAGTAGTTCTTCTAGCAATTCAAAATGCGACGTTTTTTTTTTTAGTTTTTCGTCCTTCGTATGAATTGGCAATTTGGAATATGTTAGGATATCCGACTTATGCCAAGTACCTTAAATGCTCGTTTTCACTTCAAACACCGATCATGCTCCGTCCATTAGTACGTTTCAACCAGGTCCGTCAGCTGCACCAGAATACATATTCACCAAACCGCTGAAACATTAGAGCTGTTAATTCGCATGGGATAGTCTATGTTGGAACATTACTGCGTGAGTTTTTATTCTTGAACTTATGTATTGTATACTCAGCTTGTGATTGGCTGAATGTCTGTGCGCAATTCACTATTTGGTAACCCGTCTTGTGCAATGATGAACTTGACGAAAGGGCATATATATATTTTATTTATATTCATGTTATTTTTGTTTTTTTTAGACCATTTGCTCCAGGATTGTATCGTTGATACTTAGTACAAGGAAGTATCTTCCTCATACCAGCAAGTGTACAAGTCGACAATCATTGATTTTTTAGATCCGTTCAATTTTTATTTAGGTGTGTCATCTGTGACTCCATTTTTTACTGCCGCGAGGGGCATCCGACGAGTTTTCTTACTTCCGTTACGTTTCTGGTTCCACTCCCATGGCTGTTGCAAGGTCTGGGATGCCAGCAGGAGCGCTAGACTAAGTTCTGCTATGCTAGTGCCACGCCAGGTGTTACGGGCAGAATTTGACACAATGACAGTCGATGTCTTCGTTAAGTGGCGAAATGTTTAATACCATAGGAGGGATTCCCTCCGGTGACAGATCGTATAATGAACTTCGAAGAATTATTATCATTTCCTGTGTATTGTTTTAAACTCTGGACCGTTCATGCTATACTCAGCACTGTGGTCACCGGTTTGGGTGTGATGCAGAACTCGTCCGTATTTGTGTGCACGCCTGTTAGGCAAGATAGCAGAAAGAAATTTGCGACAGTCGCTCTCTTTCTCCCAAATCCACGCTTTCGAAAGACTCTCGATTTGTAAGATCTGCAGACGTTCTATAATCCGCTTTCCTTCGAGCATGGAGGATTAAGTGGATGATTCATCCGGCGATAGTGGCCAAAGCCGACTAATTGCAGCCATAGTTGACAGGTTGAACTCTAGAGAATTCTCTGTCTGTAATCGTGAAACTGTCACAATTTGTACTGACGCTCCGACTCTGATAATGCGACGCCGTGAAGGACCTGGGAGTTTCTTAACGGTGTCATTCGCCGTCACCTTGGCTTGTTCTGGCTGGACCATATCTGGATTGAAAGAACCAGATATAGAATGAATGAAAAACGAAAAAAAATCTTTCTCACAAGAGACCGTGCTTGAACCGAATCGAAATCATGAAATTCTGCGTAAGTTGCACAGATTGTGATGTGAGCAGCGTGCTGCAATGTCCGGAAAGCTGGAGAGGGCTATAACCTAGGAGGTTGAAAATGTTAATATTCATCTTCATTGACGCATGTGAATGGTATCCCGCCTTTAGTGCTCAAATAACTGGTGGGTTGTTTAAGATATATCTACATATGCATTATGTAATCAACTTTAACATCAATTATAAGCTGTGGTTCATAGTGTTCCACAAATGTTGATAGACTCATCGGGAGCCGGCTTGCCCATGGGGATAACACCGGGTAGTAGTGAGGCCATTGTCCAGTAAGTTGATAGTAGTTCTCGGTGACCCGATGTTAGCAGGCCTGCTTCTGAGCTCTCGTCCCGCAGCATGATCCCCAGTGTGTGCTGAGGCGAGGACTATGTGCTTCCTCGTCTAGCATACCGTTTTTCGTTGTGTCCAGATATCGTCCTCTCTACCGGCTCGTGTTTTAATCTGGAGTCTCCTACTAATGAACGAATAATAGAAGAGAAAAGATGGATAATCTTGAATCGTTCCTCTAGATTGCAGAGCAAGTGCCCATCGAGGATTCCTTCTGGATGTCTGGAGCGTGAATTGGTGGTTGGAGGTAATGAGGGATACACGAACACAAGGACCTGAGTTTCAGTGACCAGGTGCTGAGGCCTCGATTCAGCCATATCCAATTGCGACTGCACAACATCGACTGACCACGCGACAGATGTGTTTGGAATAAAAACGACCAAGATCTCAATCACAAGAGGAACATGAACAATGATTTTCTTTAATTAACTTTTTAATTTATCGTTAGTGTTTTTGTGGGTTCGAAAGTTTTCCGGTTTATGTATGTTTATTCTATGTGATCTCACGTTTCCTGGAGTTTTTGTATTATTCACTAAGGGAGGCATTGCTGGTTTAAAAACGAACATCAACCAATAACACCCTGAGACGTCAAACCCTACCACTCGCACATCCGGATACTCAATCATACATCAATGACTCGCAAACTATCACGAAAATGTGTGTCAAACATCCCCTGTACCCCTCTCTCTCTACCATACATGATCCAAGCCGTAACCTGTGATCTATTCTAAATATGTATACAACTTATCTATGTTCTGCATTGCCCACACTTACTTTACATTCGAGGCATCATGCACTCCTAATGTCTACATAGCGCACTGTAACCTACTCTCTAAGTGGACCTTTGTGAAATGTCCCGGACTGTATATTTAACCATGGCTTAACTGTCTCTTACTTTTCCTCCTGCAGCTATGGCACCATAGGTGGTGCCTTATGTCACGATGTAATTATACACCTCTGTGAAAATCCGAATCGCATACTTATTATCCTTCTTCTGCGTTCGAAAGGTCTATCTATAAATTCAAGATCTTTCTTGGTGCTCGCTCTGTGTCGCTCGGTAAGTTTTGTGGATCCAGGTCATGGGCTTCTCGACAACCATGGAGTACCCCGATCTAAGCTGGAAACTTGCCAGGATATTTCGCTTGGGAGGCGCCTTTGCGCGTATGGTGCACGGTTTCGTGAAGTGGTCTTCGATATGTAGATGGACTAAGGGTTTCCAAAGTTATGACCAGTTATATGTTACCAGAACCAATGACAGACAACATTGCTGCAGTTACCAGTGGCCGATGAGGAAAATGGGCCGCAGAAATAAAGGGCGCCCTAATATAGATACCAACGTTAACAGGACACGTTTGGCGTCGTACGCCGGTGGTAGACGTTTTGGGGAAGAGATCCTCCAGCCATCACCGATATTCCCCCTTTACCGGGTTATAACAACGGGTGAAGATGGAGCTTCTCTTTTGGATCTTAGGAATGACTGACTGTTATTCATATTAATTTCGTTCGAGATTGGTGTGCTATGTTTTTACTAGCGACTATTGGTACTCAGAAATTAACCATCCTCTCACCATGGACCCCCGAATTTCCTCATGTCGTCGTTTAACCAAAACGCTCCCAAACATCCTGCAATCTAACAGCCAATGGTTATTGCTGGTAGAAACCGAGAATGCATGCTGGTAAGAGGCGCCTGTGGTGTTGGTCTTTGCGAAAGTTTTGTTGTTGTTTTCCATTTTGCGCTTGTTCTCAGAAAGACCCGGCTCCCACGCTTATAGGGACCAACGCTACGTACGGCCGGTGGCGCGTATCGGCGGAGCGAGTCATTCCCGTTGTTTCTCTGAGCGATGTTCTCTCCAGACACAAACTGTTCAGCGAACGGCTTAGGCGCTGTTGAACCGTTGTGTTCGTCTATAGCGCACGCTGTTTAACTTTCCTTTTTTAACATTTGGTGGCCAAAGGTTTACAGAGATCGGCCCACGCCACGTAAGTAAAGCGGCAGCCACCTACCGGCACACAGTAGTTGTCTATAAACAACGCCGTATACGCGTATCCTCCTATAACCTATCTTCCCTTAGTCTATAAAGGGCCCTGTCATCCCTGTTCCAGTTCTGCGTCTGGTCTCTCCCAAGTTAACACTAAGTTACGAGCTTTGGCCAGCGTGGTAATGCATGTGAGGGTAGGTGTTAGTCCTCGCGTTAGGCCGCCCGTAAAGCCCATTAGCTCTGTTAGAGTGGAGAAAGAGCCGACCGCGAGGTGATCCCTTACTCATCGCCTAGTACTGAGGCTTTGAGGCCGGTAATCATACCTCAAGTGCCTTATCATGCGCCTGGCGTCCTCGGAAGCCAGTCATAAGTCTAGATGAGCTTAGTGTTTCTATCTCGAACGGGTATGTGAATTCGTAGTCTGCTGTCTTTAATCATCTGCGGCGTGACACGGATCATGGTTTTCGTCTATCGATGACCGGCTTCTTCCAGTCACCTCACAGCTAGTCCTATTATCTTCCGGTTGCCGGTATCATAGACTGAGGTCCTAGTTTCAGCTACCCACGAAAAATCATTGTAAGTTGATGCTCGGCCGCCACGTGAAGTTCTAGAGTGCTAACTGTTATTTTATCTCTCGCCTCTCTGTTGCTATCATTACTATAGCTTAAGTGTAGCCTCGGCCGGAATCTCAGCCTACGCTTCGGTCAGTTGTTCCTTCCCCTGCCCGGGAATATAGCTACAGTAACGCTCCAGTCTCGCCCAGTAATTGAGTACATGCTTCTTGCTAGAAGTTTCCCTCCAAAGCTAATTTCTGGTTGTCAAAATCCTCGGTACTATCAAAGTAAAGTATTTTAGACCTATACGGGGCTCTCTGGGTAGGAAAAGACGTGTCTAAGCTAAGTTACTTTCGGCCCGGATCCATCGGTCTATGCGTCTTCGCTCTCTTGCTCTCTCAGGAGCCCGGGAAAAGCTCCCATAGCTAAGTCTTTCCGGCCAGAATAAGTAGCCTAATGGTCTATCTCGCTCTGACTGAATTCAAAGCTAGTCTATCTCGGCCCGTAATCCAATGCTGGTCTATCTCGGCCCTCGGCAGACGCTTAGTCGATTTCGGCCCGGATCACAGCTAAGTCCAGCTTCCAGCTCAGAATTATTGCTTAGCTTCCTATCTCGGCCCTCGGCAACATCATGCTAAGTCTCGCTCAGCTGATCACTGCTAAGTCTGTATCCGGCCGCGGAAGAAAAAAGCTAAGTCATCTCGCCCGGAGTCATAGCTAAGTCTTATCTCGGCCCGGATCATGGCTACGTCTTGCTAGCTCAGATCATGCTAAAGTCTATCTCGGCCGAATACATAGCTAAGTCTAGCTAAGCTCAGATCTGCTAAAGTCTATTCCGACTCCGGAGAATTCCCAAAGCTAAGGTTTCTTCGGCCCGGAAATCTTAAGTAAGTCCAAGCGAGGACGCCCGGGAATCATCGGCTCGAGTTGGACTTGGTCTTGGATCTACCTAAGTCGACAGCTTGGCCTGGAATCATAGCTGAATCTATTCGGCCCCGGTAGTCTATAAAGCTAAGTCTTCTCGACCCGAATCTAGCTAAGGTCTGTATCTCTGTACGGTCCCTGGAATCGATAGCAAGTTAGCTAGCGCCCGGAATCATCTGAAGTCTGCGCCGCGGAATCTTAGCCGTAAATTATCTCGGCCCGGAGTCATAGCTTAAGCTATCTCGACCGGAAATCATAGCTAAGTCTATTGCTCGACCGGAATCATTATCTTAAGTCTAGTAGGCCCGCGGAATCAATAGCTTAAGTCTATCTCAACCCGGAATCATAGCAAAGTCCATTCTCGACCGGGTAATCAAGCTAAGTCCAGCAGCCCGGAATCATTGTAGTCTATTCCTCGGCCCGGAATCAACTAAGTCATCTCCCGCCCGGAATTCAAAGCTAAGTTCTCGCTATCTCGGCCCGATATTCACTAGCGAGTCTATCTCCGTTCCGCTTCCAAACTCCGGAATCAAAAGCTAAGTCTATCTCGAGCGCCCGCAGAATCAAGCGAAGTTCTATCTCCGGCCCGGAATACAGCCGAAGTCTATCTTCGGCCCGGCAATCATACTAAGTCTATCTCGACCCGGAATCATGCTAAGCGCGGATCATTAGCTTGGGCTTGGCCCCGGAACTAGCTTAAGTCGTATCTCGGCCCGGAGCCGATCCCATAGCTAAAGCTCCCTATCTCGACCCGGAATCATAGTAAGCTGCTTGCTTGGCCCGGGAATATAGGCGAAGGTCTATCTCGCCGGAATCAAGCCTAAGTCATGCGTCGACCCGGAATATAGCTAAGATAGCTGCCGGGAATCATAGTAAATCTCGCTGGCCCTGGAATACAATAGCTGTCTATCTCGACCGGAATCATAGCTAGTCTATCTCGACGCCGGAATTCATGCTCAAGGGATGCTGGCCGTACATCATAAGCTAAAGCCTAGCTCGCCCGGAATCATAGCTTTCGTCTTAGCTCGGCTAGGCCGCAGACCTCCATACCGCCCACAATGCTCTTATCTTCAAGCGCCGGCGTCGTCAATGAAAAAGGCCACTAGGTCGTGTACTTCGGTCTGACTTGCTGGAACACATACCGCAAAGACTAGTACTATTTGGCGGAATTGCTCTAAGCACCAGGCGCCTGCACTCCGTCGCCTGTCTTGGCCCAGAGTAGAGTATGTTAGCAAATTTGTATCTCGGCCCGGAATACATAGCTATAGTCTATATCCTCGGGCCTCCAGCAATCATAATCAGTCAGCTCGGCCGGAATCATAGCGAGGTCACGTGCTGTATCTTCCGCCACCCGGACCGAATCATTCGCTGCAAGTAGCCTTGAATGCCCCCGGATGCATCCGTGAGGCTAAGTCATTTGCTGTGGCGCGCGGTATCCTCAGTGATCCAGCTCCTGCCCTGCTTGGCCACTGGGCCATAGAATCGCTACAGCTCTTCTAGCTTTGTTCAGGCCCCTAGTAATTGCAGCTCCCACATGCGCGGACTGACAAGTCTAATATCTACTATATCCCGATAGTGCCTGTGACGTGCTTACGTTCCGTCTGTGCCCTTGAACCGGTGTTGATCCATCGAATGCTCCATGTCAGAGGAAGAACCACCTTGATAGTTGATAATATAGCTTTCTCTACTCATCTCTCTCTCCTCTCTCTCATCTCTCTCGTACATCTCTTCCCTTCATTCAGTCTCAATGTCCTTCTCTCTCTCTCTACTCTCTCTTCTTTCGCTCGTCTCTTGTATTATGACCTCGACATTAGGGTTTCATACCAAGTGATGATGTGTGTGGCAATTTCCATCATTTCTCATTTTTTCGTGTTTTTACTTCGTTACATCTCCATCCTCTTCTACTCGCCTCTCCTCATCTCGATGTCTACCGGATTGTTGGCCGCTGCCGCGAAATGTCAGAGCCCTCTACATAGTCTAGGTCTCAAGGCCTATCCATGTCGCTGACATCACTTTCCATATGCAGGCCTTACGACTTATAGCAAGGCTCAAAATAAAAAAGGCACAGATCGGGCATAGTTGAGCAATGGCATTCGAGTTTTCGCACGTGTCGCTTTACCTTCAAAATAGGATCGTCAACCCACTACGTCATAGCGATGCCACCACTCATCCCGCCCTCCCACTTTGGATGACCCTAACCCGTCGGAAGTGCGATAAAGTTTCCCTATAAGGTAGACTTATAGATCTCGGTGGGGCCCGGAATCACTAGCATTAGATAGGTCTAATCTTATTCGGTTGTGGTAACCGCAGTTTCCTCCTGGGGTAATTTCCAATAAGTCGGATGGCATATATATGTTCATCACTCTTAGCGTCTTAGGGAAAGGAGTTCCGTGGGGAGGCGGGAAGATCATAGGGAGGCGTAGAGTCTGATAGGCATAGCGAGCCCGAGTAGGATATCAAATGCCGTTAGAGTGTCTCACTCTCACTAGGCGCACTTATGATGTCAACTCCTGCGGCTGAATCAATACCTCGAATTTCCGAAACGTGCGATGAATGAGGAAACCGAGCAGCTCATTCAAAGCTGTAGTAGCGTGCTAGATTTCGTCGCGTATGTACGCATAGCTACCTGGAAATATGGTCCACAGGCTAAGGTTCGGTGTCCGCCAACAAACCCTGGCGAGGTACGATAATCGCCCAGCCCCCGCTGCATTTGTACGGAATAAGCTATAATGGCTTCCGCCTGTAGATACTCTCAACGAAACAGTCCCTGCGGTAATCAATTAGTCTGAACGTCCTCTTGGGGCAGCACCCGTTGGGAAATACAAAGCCTATCTGGTCGATTGCCTCAAGCCTCCGAATGAACCACGGCGGCTCAGGTCAGTCTATCTCAGTCCCGGAAGTCATCCGACTGAGCTCACGATATCTCAGCCCAGAATCAAACTTAAGTCGAGGAGTCACACAACTGTCTCCGGAGCATCATTCTACTAAACCAGGTCCTCGACGGTGTCGGCCGCGGGCCAATTTAATAAGCTCTAAGGATCTCTCAGGACTGATAATCTGCGCCCTGGAGATTGATAAAAAAGTCAAATTATTACATTACTGTCTATCAGTCTCTATTAATACTCCCGGGCTCTTCCTGCACGCGCGGTCGTGGTGTACCGTACTTAAACAATCACACCAACGTCCAACCTTGGGTGGAACACCCTGCAGCTCTATGTTGTAATCCGCGACACTGCGCAATCAAATGTGAACTAATACACTTATGCCTTCTTCTTCTCACGTCAATAACTCACATGACACTGTGACCGTCACGTCGACATGTATTCAAAATACATCTTCCTTTCTCACTATAGCTCTGATTCTTCCGACAGGGGCCCCGCCAGAACCTTTTCTTTGTGTGCGATCCCATCGTAAAAAAACCTTCTTCTCGTACTTCCCCGGGTCGACCAATGACCCGATGTGATCATCCCTGGCGATTAAATACGTTCTTCTTCTCTTTATCTCTTCGACCGGGCTCTCAGCCAAATATTCGAACCCACGTCTATGGTCGGATCATAGCGTCTATCTCAAAAATCTCTTGCGCTTCTAGCTCTTTTCCCCTTACCGACGCACGAAATTATGGAATCCATGCTGGCTTAAAGTGATTTCGATAATAATCTATTGCTTTCTTCTTTCGTTCCGCTCACCCGTGCGACATACACCTGGTGAGGGCATGCGATAATTCTATATAAAGACTAAATATAGCTTCTTCTCTTCTTTACGCTCTAACGGGTTCATACGAGGCATCCAACTTGAAGTCATTTCGGTCTCAATTAAAAGTCAAATCTTCTTCATTTCTTTTCCTCGGTAACCTGTCAGGTGATCACATAGCAAGTCATCTCGGCCGGCGCGAGATTAGCTAAGTCTATCCTTCGGCCCATTAGGGACATCAGCCCTACGCTTGACTCGCTCAGCTCAGATTCATTGCTGTCGATATCTCCGGCCGACGGGAAATTCCATAGCTAAGCGTCCTAGCTCAGTACCGCAGAATCATGCTAAGTCTATATCTCCTGCCCAGTACCGACGTGATTTTGGGGCACAAGCATATCACACCGAACGCGGGAAGCTATCTCGGCCGACCGGTACTGTGCGCTGGCGCCGGAATCCTGGATTACGGAAGGAATCCTGTATAATGTGCTCCAGAGATGCCAAGCGGAGGCGCCGATAACCACCCACGTTCGGGACCATCATCGCTAGGAGTCGACAGCGTTTCTTTGAGAGTCAGCACCTTGGATCCATCGCTAATTTTTGAAGGGCCTTGAGCGCTCGAGCTGGAAGCTGTGGTCTTGGCCTTGGCATTCTTGTGGTTGAATTCAGTGAGGAGAACCCTAGGGCAATCGGCGGTATCCTGTTGCACTTGTGCCCCCGTTACCCTGAGTCTTGCTACAGCCTACACGCTCTGCGCGATACCGGGACACATCTATTTAGCTGCCGACCTCGGGTCTATCTGACCCGGAATCATAGCGAAAGATGAACAGGCTAGTGACTATCTAGTCAAGCCCCCTGTGTATATTTAATCGGCAGCCGAGTGCACAACGTAGCGTGAGTTCCTTGAACTTGAGCTCGGCCAGACGGGAGAGGATCCCCATAGCTCCAGGCCTCTCCCTTAAACAATCCCATCCTAAGCCCAACCCCAGGCAGTGTGTATGTGAGGGATGACTAACTTCTGAGTGTCATGGATTAATCTTCGACACAGTATACCTCCAACAACGCATTAACATGCTCTCTGGCTAGCTCACCACCACTTATTATACTTATCAGAACACAGTCGCGACCAAATATGCACGAACTGTAAGATGACAATAGAGAGTATCCGATCCAATTAATACGGTCCGGGGAATCATGAAATATATCCTTGCTTCGTAGATTCGGCGTTCCTGGCCCATAACATCTCTACGTATGGTGCCCTGTGTGTGGTGGGATCATGTGGGATTTGTGCGGGCGGTGCCGACGACACCTTTGTTGTTGATTTTATATTACTAGCCGGATCTCAGTCTTATCTGCTCCGCACGGTTATATTTTTTTCGGACGATGCGAGAGCCAAATACTTACCGCCTCACAAAGCCATCAAAGTAAATTGGCTCCCGATCATTGGTCCTATTACCTTCAAACGAGCATCCAACTCCAATGCGAGACAGGGCCTCACTGATGATGGCGGACGGATTTGTATTTGAAAACTACAAACACAGAAAAGCGAACTCCCTTTATTTAATGTTCATTTTTTTCAATAGAATCCCTATTATGTTTCTTTATTTTTTTTTCTTATTCTATGGCCCCCACGGAAACAAATCTCCATCTCAGCGGCTGAAGCTTCCAATCATATGGCATCCCTGCTAGCCCGGGAAAATGCGTATTAGACCTGACATTAAGCGCTCATCGCATCTCTGTATAGTTCGTAGGAACACGAATCAATTGCGACGCGCGGACACTCCACAGGATCAAACGTGCTCTTCTCTATTCTTGGTACGTATAGATCCATCACCGGATACCCCCTTCCGGGCCCACACTCGTCCGCGACAACAATGAAAAATAAAACTGAAAAAAAACTTTCCCACATTGACGCCATATTGGCAGTCACCCACACATTGCCGTGTTGCCACTTCCGGCGTAATTGGATAACTTTTCTGAGCGCTGTCCTAGACTGTCGTCTTTCTAAAAGCGATAGGAACGCTTCCTCATGTGCTTTGATATGTGTTTCCCACTGTAACCCTCTCGTACGCTAAGACATCCCCAGTGTGTCTAGACATTATCCCTTCGTCCTCGGGGATTCCAATGTGAATGCTCGGTTAAGCTTATGCGTAGTTTCTGCCCATAAAGCTCTGATTTAACATGCTCTATTGCGTAGTTTATGAAAGATGGGGCAGTTCACTATTCTCGAGCTAAAAGAAGGATTTGAGCTCCATCAAGGCTTGCAAATAAGAGATCAATCGGTTTCCACGCCATCGGTCTCCGGAGATTTTCAAAAGTAAGCGAAGACAAGTGAAATAATTTAACGGTCCTTGTACCGGAGGTCTAGTTTACATCGGAGAATAGAGAATGGTAGTTCAATGACTCACTGGACTTAGTCCAAGATTATTGCGTCTACCATTCTCAGGACAATGTCAGGCTGCAAAAAAACTGCATCCTTGCAGAAGCAAGTGAAAAATTACTTCCGCACTACGGGCTGGAAGTTGCTAACAAGTATGTCGTGAATTCTAATGCTACCCGATCCGGTAGAGAGTCATACCCAAGAGACGGAAAGGCGAGCTCCAGTGCCGAAAGAGCCAGGAGCCGTCAGGTTCGGATGCTGGCTAAGTGTTTTTACAACCTTTGTATATGGGTTTGCGTAGTACTCGATTGCCGTGCGGCACACAAAAGCAGCAGTTACCTGACACCCTGAGATGGAATATTACAGGTGGGTGTCAATCCAAGTGCATGTGGAACAGGTTACGAGCCACACTCAGTCGCATTAAACAAGTAAGGAGGGAAGCAGTCATTCTTGAACGTTCCATGGTCTAAAGAAAGGACCATCTCGCGGAGCAGGTATAGGTCAAGATACGTACCGGAACTGCAGACTAGGTCGCAGATCGCGCAGAAATCAAAAGGTACTGCAACCGTCTACTTCCATTCAGGGTGGCCGCTAAGCTTGTCGAGCTTGGGTCCTCGACACGTCACTCATCAGAAGCACACTAATAAATCCCTGCCAGTTTACACATCGGCAGTGCGGTGATTCTTCAAGCCCTGCGATAGTCGCGGCGTATCCCCGATGAAACGGCCAGTCCCCGGAGTAGTCAGTGTCCCTCTGCCGGCATGTAGGTTGATCTCGTGGACGGGCTTCCCACATCCCCATCGAGGGCATACTGCTAACAGGATAGACATAAAGCGTACGTCTAATTCTTTGTCCGAAAGCGCCTACGCGCATAGCCATCATCTAGAAACTTTTACCTAGTCCTTTCTAGTATGGAGGGCACTGCATCAAGTTGGCCATCGCAGCGCGCTTCCTCGGCAGCCCAAATGATAGTCCTTATGCTCCTAAGTTGCTAGTCCCTTCTGCCTGCTGGTGACTGAATACTTAACTAGAGAGAGCACTCAGTTACGGAACGCTACCTTATCAGGGCGCCGGGGTCTCCCTATCGAGAAGGATAACGTGCCGCCACCAACTCCTTACGAAATTTTTTTTTAAGTGTCGCGTGTGGGTTGGGATTATTTCCTTGCGCTGCCGGTTATGGTGATGGCCAGTTGCTTTAGCAGTTAAAGTCCTGGGACGTGTCTCTGTCAGAAACGTGCGCTGACACGGATAGGGTTATTTAGGGGAGACCTAATACTTAGTTCTTGTTGTTGACCCTGGATTAATCCGAGATAATGGTGTGCACTAGTTCTGTCTTCTGGAATGCCACGTCACTGACTTCAATCAGTCTTGAGATCCCTTCTTCGTGTGCCCACAAGCAGGTCTTAGGGAACCTTAAATCGTGAGCAAGTCTAAAATGAAGGGACCTAGTTGGTGTAGTGTCTCACAGATGACAGAGGGTTGAAGTCTCGGAGGATCACCGAGGAGAGACGCAAAGAGTAATTTATAGCTACTGAAATGAGGAGATACTAGGATGCTACGGAACCCCATAAAGAGAGATCATAGGACTATAGTCGCAGGGCGTAGGCCAGGCGACGATGAGGGGGAATCAGTCAGCTAGCGTACAGTCGAGTGGAAGAAAGAGCACACATAGGCTCGGCTCTGAATTCATCGCCGTGGTGTCTATCGTGCTTAGTGCGCCAGAAATGGTGGGGAAATCAATAGGCGTAGAGTATGGGCAGTATCTCGCAACCCTTGGAATGCGCTAAAAAGGACCTCGATGAGAGTGCATATCTCGGCCCGGATTCCGCATAGGCAGATCAACCAGAGTCCACAGTGAGGAGTTCGCTCTCGGCTACACGTTGGCCAGAATGACGGAATTCAGGTAACGTATAAGTGCAATTGACATAAATAGAGGGCTCCAGTATTTCGATGATTGGCGCGCAGAGAGGCTACAAACCAATTAGTGCTTAAGGGTCATTTTTATCTTGGGCGGACCCAGATCCGATAGATGCATCCGCGTGATGAGTCTCCACTAGACAATACGGGGCACCAGAGTAAATCTGTGTATAGATAAGGTGACACTTTGCTGTTGAGGCGCACAGATCGATCAATATAGTCACCTGCCATAAACGTCTTCATAGCGGATCGCGCTCTCTAGCCAGACAGTTGGGATCCCTATTTCTTTCAGGGCTAAGAGTACGTGTTCTGTTTATAGATAGTCTCAGTCCTCTCAATGATTCACGAGTGGGATAATAACATCATAGTCGTTGCTCGCTGTTGATTTAATTTTAAATTTAGTTCGGGGTTCAATCATCAGAACAGACAACAGGAGCGAGTTCCGGATCATAGTGAGTCATCACAGGTTACCCTCAGCCATCTCCCTAGACATGAGGCCAAAGGAGACACCTTCTGATCCGGTCCTCCCAGTCGAGTTATTCACGTCCTGAGCCGGTAAGACAGGGATAACCCACAACGCGCCAGTTATCTCGTCGGGCGGTCGGGTCTGCGCAGATCAGGTGCTCTAGTCTACCGCGGTCCCCGGATATCATAGCTATGCGTATCTAGGGCGTTCTTATGCGCGTCGGACAATGCGAATAAACTAAGTCCCTCTCAGCCTAGGGCCAACGGGAAATGCGCGAGCTAGCTCCAGGCACGGACTATTGCTTTCTCGGACCCCTGGAATCGACATCTCGAGGCTAGCTCGAAGTGCGAGTCACGTACGCTTCACGAGAGAACCGAAATAAAGGGCTGGCGGCGTGCACGCGAATTCCATCGCTAAGACGTATCCTCGAGGGCTCCGATAAAAGCAGGGGAGGATCCATAGCACTAGGCTTTTTCTGGCCTTACGACCCGAGAATTCGCGATACATGTAGTGCAAGCTCACGGGGGTACTTTCTTTGGTATTTGCAGTGGCCTTTGCGTTCATTGTTAAGCGACTTACGTTTCGCTTGCGTGTGCTTGGCTGTTTTCGTGCTTGGGGCACGAGTCTGGTATGCCTTCTCTACTATTAAGGTCGAGTTGCGGGAGTCATCCTTCTATACTCGGCTTGCGGCAGATGAGCTCACTGCATTGCCTAAGTCTTTACATCGAGGGTACCATCCTCGCACGGGCCCCTGGAGATTGCGAGAGAGCTGCCTGATCCATGGAGGTCCTAGTATCTCTCAGGGAACCAGCGGGAACTCTCGCGAAGAAAGCGGTGTCTGTACGGGGAAAGGCGTACCGCTAGAATCTCTATTGCCTAGGAAATCAAGGATTCCCGACGCCCTTTAGTCCGTCTCGACCAGCATACTTAGCGTCCTACGAACTTCACGCCACACGGTTCGAACATGGATCCGCTCCGACACACGGGAGGAGTCAGAGGCCAACAAAATGCGTAAGTCATGATTCCTCAGTGTAGTTCACCATCTCGCCCGGGAACCAAAGGCACCTAAGGGTCGTTAGTCTAGCCGGCTCTTCAATCAATCATTAAGCTAAGGTACGACCAGTGTCAGTGGCACCGGAATCAGAAGTGCTTGAAGATCAAGTCTATTAGGCCTGCAGGATCGGATATAGACTCACAAGAGGTCCGTCGCCCTAGCTTGGCCGCCCTCTCGGGTAATCATAAGCTAAAGTCTAATTTCGACTTCGCTCCGCGCGGTGACCGAGCTCAAAATATCCAAATACCGGCTACAACACAACACTCTCCAGGTTGACGAAGAACTTCAACTAGCGCGACCGGATGAAATAAGGTCCCTAAGCTGAAATATGTCCGAGCTATCGCGCGCGAGCGGCTTACGTGAGATCTCCAGGCCTCCGCCCACTGCCGAGCGGAAAACACCACAGGGATGTCTAAACGGTGCGTGAAAAGAGAGTTCATGGTTAGAGCAAAGTCTCCAGGGGCACCATCGGACCCGCACGTTGTCTAAGTGCTAACTTATTTCACTACAGGATCCATTGTTTCATTGAGGGTGTCTCGGTCTGGGCTGGCATATGATGTGTCTGTCTAGCGCTTAATACTCATGATCACGGTCCCGACGCCCGCCGCAGTCTTAAACAATCCTGGCTTCTTAGAAAGTCATACCGTGCGTTAAGTGCTTGGAGTTAGGGCCAAGGTCTACTATTTTAGCTAGGAGAGTCCCATTTGGACTCTTATTGTATTAAGTTTTGGTCATTGGCATTTCTTATATCTGGCGGGGCACAAATCATATCATCAAGACTCCATCTGAGTCTTCTATGGATCCTACCTCTCAAGCAAGTGCGGCAAATGTTCCCCAATTGGTGTAAGCCACAGCATAATTAAGAATAAACTCAACTCCAAGTTCGTTGTTTAAAAAGTGTTTCCAGAGGACGTCCATGTCCCGCCAGTCCTCCCCAAGATCAGATGTGCAAGCGGAGCGGATCAAGTAAGGCTTAATGTCTATGTGTGCTATGACACGGATACGGGATGTGAAGTGCAAGTCTCGGCGATAGCGCTAAAGGATTCAATTTCAGTGGATCCGACGTTCCCCGGCTACGTAGTGGGTCACCACATAGCCCATGCATTTCTACTTTAGTGCGGAGTCTATCGGATTCCGAGCATGCTCAACTCAAAGATCTCAGGTCGCTAAGTCTTAGCCTCGCCCAGAATTCAGTAGTCGAGTATATGCATCGCGGCCCAGGCTTCCTGAATCAGCAGTTAAGTCTTAGGCTGGCGGTTCCATCAACGAATTCAGTTGAGTTCCGTGAGTCAGATCCTCGAGGTGATAGTATTCTTCTCCCGGTAATGTGTTGTCAGCGCCAGACCATTACCAGTGTGCGTTACGTTTGTGACGGTTCTAGATGGCCCGTTTAGAAATTCTAGGCGGAGTAGCCTTGTCTTGGGCGAATCAGAGAGAATCGATCCTACCGCTGTAAGCCCCCACCCGCCAGCTTAAGCCGACGGAGGATCACCGCCTACCTTCACGTCGTGGGCTAGACGTCTTAGGCCTCCGGAATCCGAAATTAGTGTCTCTAGCTTCGTTCGGGCCGAGCTCCGGTGTTCATCATAAGCTTAATTCCCGGTCTATGACTTGGCACCCAGGGGAACCCGTTACTTTTCATGCTAACCTCGGTGGAATCTTCCTTCCCCAGCGAGAAAGATGAATCACTCGCCGAAGAGTCTTCTGACAATGTCGGGGGAGCTCGGCCCGGGCGGAGAGTCAAGCTCAGTCGTATCTCGGCCCTCGGGGATCATTCGAGGCTAAAGGTCTCGACTAGCTGCAGCGTAGGCCCGGGAATCATCTATACCGCGTGAAGAGTCCGGGTCCTATCTCCGGCGCGCCTCGGGAAATCGTGCCAAATAAGGCTAAGGGTCGTAAGCCCTCAAAGGCCTTGAGGTTTTAGCCTTTTCCTTCTGCACGCGGCTTCGGCGTGTCGGGTGCAGTGGGTCAATTTCCCATGCTCGTATCGTTAACGGAGCTCGACGCGTGAAACAATCGCGTCGAGACAGTAAGCAGCACAGCACAGGAAGGTTTGCCAGATTGGGGCCCCAGCCTTCAGCTGTGATCTGCCCCGGGTACCGTTAACCAATTTACACATGCAGTGGAGGTCAGAACGCCCAAGAGTGTTGTAACCAGCCGGACTCGAGGTGAGGTTAATGGGACCGTGTGACTTTACCTCCAAGAATTGTGCGTAATGAATGATTCTTGGCGGAAGGATCTCCGTTAGTCAGAAGACGCGTCCTACTGTGTGATCGTGGTGAGAAATGAAGTTGTGGCTGTTTTAGGGGATCATTACCTATGGTCTAGCTCTCAGGGGGAACACGATGGTATTTTGGGAGACAGTGAGAACATTCATTGTTTGTAGGAGCAGCATTTGAGAAGAGCGACCGCGGACCAAGTGGAAGATGAATGTTGTGGGGCAGGCCATAGCTTATTTGCCCTCTCCGTGTATCATCCCTCCATGATGTAGTTGTTTGCGTATATCCGTCCTATGTAGCGAAGGTGGCCTGGAGGGCGTACTTTATAGCCGGTGAATGGAGCTGCCACTGGCAGACACCAACGCGGAAGCGAGGCCGAGTGAGAGAGAGTGAGAGCCCCAAGTGAAGACTAATTGGAAGGATCTGTGTGTCAGGGTATGGGACACGACTGACAGACAACCACTTAGCACAGCCAGGTAAAGCTCGCAGTCTTTTGCGGTTGGAGCTCCTAGCTCAACTTTCCCGGCCAGTTGACTTACTCATCCCGTTACTCCTTATGGCACCAGTAGTGCTGTTCTAAATTCTCCGCAGTCACTCTAATCCCAACCACGGTGCTGATACTCAGTGATTCGATCGCCTAGAGACCCGCTGGACCAACATGAAGCACACGAGGCGATACACCCGTAGGCCGAATCAATTGTGCTCTACACATTCTTGTACTTGCCAAGCAAAACACATAGCGCTCACGCACCATGCTGGGCGCAATGTGTCTTCGCACTTCCTCTCTCACTGATTGAATGGCTGGGCTACGTGGCCTGCCTGGGCTTGTTGTTACGGTGCCGTTGTGAGTGTTTTGTTTGTTGTTTGCCCACATGGTGAGCTCTCTTCCCTCTCACGAGTTCTGGGTAAATGCCTGAACGTCGCAAAACTATAACAATGCCAAGGAGCACCGCGACGCGTCACTCGACCTTCTAAAAGTATTTTTTGCAGTGGTGATCACTCTCGCATTGAACCGCCCCAGTTATTATTATAAAGTATGTATTTTTGCCCTTCGAATACCACACATCAATGCTCGAGGCTCGGGATATGAGGAGCTAAGCAAACAAATCACGAAACGTTGGCCTGAGCTGGGGGATCGGGAGAGGTGGGGTGTAATTCTCATGTTTCACACCTAAGCCCTGTACCTCTGTGTGAGTATACGGTGTCTTGAGTCACAGTTGTTACTTTGGAGCCGAAAAAAGGCAAACGGCGGGTCGGGGCCAGATTGAAAGATGAATGATGGAGAGTTTGTAAGAGAGAGGTAGGAATGGAAGGTAGGTGGAGAAATTTGCATGAGAGAAAAACGGAGAGGGAGGTGGAGGGAGGGGGTGGGGATGAGGAGGAATTTGGGAAAAAGAATGGAAATCGCAGGAAACAAACCAAAACCGGAAGGGAGGTTGAAAGGGGGATGGAACCGAAGGTGAGCGGTTTAAAGCTTGAGGAAAGAACAGACATATTTCACTGGAGAGTTGATTTGAGAATGGAAGAATGATGTTGGATGCCTCATGAGATTGGCTCGAGAAAGTGGGATAAGCCATTTTGTCCGTCGCGATGTACCAGGATTCAATACACTCTGTGTGCCGCCCCAAGTCCGTTTCTCAGCATCGTTCTGTCGAGCTTGTATACACATTGTAATACCAGTGGAGGGGCGAATCATTGAGGCTGTATGATTCCCCCTGGTCAATGCCGATGCGGGGAAGATTTGCATCCACCAGGTGGTGCTAGTACAAGGATGGACCATTACCCAGTACCTTTCACGACCCCTTACACGACCAGGGAACGTTGTCCGAGGGAGGCTCTAGGAGCGCGTAAGGTCACTACCGTTGTTTGAGCTCGGATCTTCTAGCATATGCATCTTGTGGTGTCTCCCGTCGTCTCCCTGGCTGCAATGTTGTGGACGGGTTTGGTGGCCGTAGTTTGTAGTTTGCATGGTCTAGAGACTTGCCTGAGCCCACTGCTCTTTTGTGAAGAGAATACACCATGATGCCCGCCACAGGATTGCTCGTTTGGGTTTTCCGCACATAGCGTGAGAGTTCTCCTGTAGAAGAAGGGTGTGAGGCCGATAGTGTTGGAGTCTCGATGATTATGGCGACACGAGCCCAGAGGGTGGATGTACTAGTCTTGTTTTCTGTGGATGAAGGACGTAGTCATGCTCAGCTCAGAGGCAATTCGTGGCCCGAAAGGCTCTCATGTATGGGCTGGTCTCACGCCATGGCTCGGGAATAATTAAGGTTTCTCACAGTGGATTGCTGCGGACGCGGGCCCTACAGGTTATCCCAGGACTTGCCGATGATGAAGCAAGATTCAGTCCGTCCGAGTTCGAGCCTATCGGAGCGATCCGTTGGTGGAGGTGCCCAGTGTGTGAGGAAACTGGTTTGCGTTTCCTTCATGGCCGATACTGCTCTTCGCGGGCTGTCGCCACAGAAGAGTCGGAAAGCAGGCAAATTAGTCTGAACCCGCTCCTCAGGTGCGCTGGTCACAGCAGTGCTTAGTCGCCTAGTATCCTTCAGCTGGTCTAGATTAGTTGAAACCCAGACAGTTTTAGATGAAAGAGGACTTCTCCCAGGCTAGCGACTTTGTCTTAACGACAACCGTACGATCCCAGACCCTACTCCTCTAGTTGGTTCGTCAGTGCGCGAGTCTGGCAGGCTCAGGGCTCCCTGCTACTGTACCACGGTGGACTCCAATCAGCAGCCACTCCGCACCAGCCGTGGGCTCGACATTACTGACGAAACCAGCCTCTTTCCGAATGCTGAGCCAACAGCTACCACGTAACCAACTGGATACCTTGCTCAGGCAAACAGTCACTGCCTGCTAGCAAGATCCACTCAAACGCCAGCTTCGCCTCTTTTTCTACCATCGCTTCCTGCCCTATCTCGTGGTGGTCTCGCCTGCGAAACCCTCTGTTGTTGGTGCCTCAGGATGCTCGTGCGCCGCTTGATTCCACCCTCGCAACTCCGAAAACTCTGTCCTCCCGCGCTCGGCATCTCCTGTTACCCTTATATCGTGCCTCCCAATCAGTCAGCGCGTCTACCTGGAGGCCGTAATGTATCCACAAGCGTATGACGCTTGTTCATCCTAACCACAGCCGTGCGTGCAAATAATTTCTCATCCCACTCGACGTGCCTCCTGTTACTACACCCTCTTACGATTCCCCTCTTATTTTGATCTTCATGGCATATTCCGAGGATTCAACGTACCTCAAGATAAGCCATCTATGATAACGCTGTGATCGAATACAGCCCCTACATACTCGCAATGAACACTCCGAATCATCTGTTGAGGAGCTATTGGATAGGAGCATAATCCACCACCCCGTCGCCATCTTGGTTTAGCACTATTGTCTCTGTAGGTCGAACTGCGGCGGAAAAGCGGTGACATCTCGTTTAGGATGTCATTGCCAGACACTCGACATGTCTTTAAACTGTAGAATATTCGGTCTCGCGACTTTGATATAGAATGCCTTTTTTTGTGCAGGCATACACCAGTAACGATTTCCACCCCGCGGAGCTGCCGGATCGTTTTCGCCGGCAGCGGACTATTCCCTGAAGGTTCTGTGCCGCCCATCCCAAGGATTGTGTTTTCCAGATCCCGAGCTAATTGTTGACCTAGATATGTATGTCACCAACATGGATGTGAAGACTGAAGGGGATAAGGTGTGATGAACCACCACGTGGGTGTATTTTGCGTCGAAACAGCTCCGCAGCTTGATGACACGTTTTGATAGCTAGGAGCGTCAGCCGTTATAAGCTGTCTAAGGGCTCCACCCTCAAGATTCGGGTCGTATCCTCATCATCTCATGGAGTATATTGTAATAATAATGGCGACACTGATGAGGCTGTGGGCGGTAGAGTTTATGATTCTGTGTTTGTTTTCTGGATAGTGTGAGTTGAGGACACTCTATAAAAGCGCCGTCAGTGCGTTCGGTTAAACCGTGAAATCCGTATAACGTACTGCATTATATATGTTGATTGGGTCTAAACATGCGGAGCGGATTTGAAATAAGCAGCGTTCTTTCTGCATATTCTGGTGCATTTTTATGGGTTGGCAATTTCTTCAGTGATTTCTTTCAGTCCCCACTCAGTGAACATGGGGGGACCTGCTACCCTGTACGTGTGGGTTGTGACTCAGATCTCACGTCGAGTCCGTCTGGCTTCGCTACTCTCTTTGTATCTTAGTGTTACCTCTAAGTATTCACCTAAGTATGTGATGATAGGTTCGGGCATTATTGTTCCTCTTCGCCTAGTTAAGTTTGATGTCTGTTGCGATGTGAAGTGTGCAGAAAAGAGGAAACAGCAGGCTATGTGATCGCCTGGAAGTTAAAATATCTGACAGATGTGTCAGTATGGTGCTAGACACTATTTTGTGCGTATGCATTTAACTGTAGTTGCCCACAACGGTGCTGTGGATTGGGCTCGGGCCAGTGTGAACGGAGGCGTCGATTTAGGAGAAATGGGGAGCCACATTGTATTTTGTCTTGGGCCACAAGAATTTTTTTCTTTATCCAGACCATTGCTATGTGCTCGCGTATTCGGTTATGTGTAGTGAGAGTCGGGCAAAGAGAGGGCCCCGAAGATGCTCCTAAATTTGCTTGACAGGAGGTGTCTAGAATCTATAGACCAAGTTATCCATAGTTAACAGGTGAGGTGAGTGGCTGAATGAGCCCAACAGAATGAGTGAGTGGTGATGTTCCGGCGTCCTGTTGGTGTTAGGAGTGAGCCTGTCCTCCAGAGTGCATTGTGTGTAAAATTGCTATTTTATCGGTTTCAAGTGTTAGAATGCTGAAGATCGGAAAGCTGAGACTCGCAAATACTTGTCATTGGGGTGATGTAGTTCCGATGTATATCTAGAGACCATTCCCCAGGACATTAACTGGCGCGCTCCACCACTTTACCCGTTGGTGAGATGCCTCTCAACCAGGCCTCTTTGTGTGAAGCCCATTGGTAGTCTTGCTATAAGCCCAAAGGTGGGTTAGTTGTAATAAATAGCGGAACCTATACTCAAAATTTTGAGAATAACATAGTCGCCCCCGGATACCCTGTGGGCAACCACTTAGAAAAATGGCAGAAACACGGAGCTTTCTTCCCCACACTCTGCCAAAACTGATTCCTACATCCAGCTCGACAGGAACCCTGATAGATAGTGGAAAGATGAGCCGCCTACTCTTGTAGTGTGTTCTGGGTTTCTTGTTTTCACGTTGTATGCTCGATGTAAATTTGCCTTATACACTCCGTAAGGTTCACCAAACATAACTATACGCTAGATCTCATACTTCCTATGTTGCTAGTGATCGCATCACACATTGGAGAGTTTCGTCGTGGATTGATGAATACATACTAACCTAACGGACGAGGTGTCCGATTGTTGTTTCGCGAACACAGGAATTCGAATTTGGTCTTTTTAGCCTATTATACTAATGTACAGGTCAGTTAAAACACAAAACTCGAACAAATCAGCTGCACTATATACACAAAGAAGATGCAACCCTGTATTGATAGGATTTTGTGGTTCTTTTGCCAAATTATTTCTGTAACCAATCGTGTGCTTGAGCGAGCACAAGATTTTTGGTGCCTACAGCTTGAAATTAGCTGGCTCCACCATAGAAACATGTGGTGAAATTTGTTCATACAACAAATAGTGGCGGTGTGTCGACTGAAATTTAGAATCTCCTAGGCGCTTGCACACTACTGTGCTATGCTGCTCAATCGCGAACTCACCTGCCGCATCTATGAGTATGTGTTTGGTGGAGATCGTGTGTGTAAGGGTATGGCTGCTATCTATTACGTGGTGCGTTCGTCAAGCCTTAGTTCATCCGCCTGGGGCATTGGGCACAATCTTCCAGAGAACAGGTGCGAACAAGAATCGTCAGACCGACATCCGAATACTAGAATAGTGGATTACCATGATCTTGGCTATGGATAGGCCAATCTCTATATTTCCTTCGACTGGAGCCCTACCTATTAATTCGGCCGGAATTGTCGGGTGTTTGAAGTATAGTAATCATACTAACTGTAAGGATCCCGTGTGCCTCCATTAGGATGTGAGAGAGAATGCCATATAACAATTGATGATGGACTAGATGGGTCAAACATCTTGCGCGCTTTAATCTCTTCTCTATACTTGTAAAAATTATTAATTCAAACAGTAAGAGTACTGCAGTGGTGATTTGAAAGCTCAGGTGGCGTGATTCCTCCACAGTGCTTGTCCTCGGGTGTATTCGCATCGTCTCCTAGGGAACTCATACCCTCCAATTAAGCCGAATTACTACGCGTCCAGGAGTGGTGCATTCTCATAATATCCCTAGCTCCCCCGTACCAGATGCGGCTTCAACTCGATATAGACTATTCACTCATGAGTAAAGTAATTTTATTGTAGATTGATCGAAATTATTTAAAAACCCACCATATATTATATGTGCTAATTATTTAAATTATATTCTGATTTATGGGGTTATACTGGAGTGACCTCATGCGTGGTAGTATACTGCGACGTACCCATATATGACCGCCTATTACTCGCGAGTAACAGACAGTGACCACAACACATCTTTGATGTACACGTCTGCTAGAATGGTATAACTCCTCGCACTGCGCACTTAGGCCAGGACCATTCTCGCGTTAGCTCATTGTTTTGCTTTCTATGGTTGCCTTGTGTAATCGTGAAATTTATCTGTGTACTATAAGACCCTTCAGACTCATCCTATGGAAGCACCCTGAGTAAAAGAATATTTACGTGGTAATTATAGGCATCCTTAAAATCTCATACCATTGATGTCAGTCGTGACATGGGTGTGCCAACCCTGGGCTCTCTGTGTAGAGGTATGTGAAGATCTGGTGATGAATGATTTATTATTAACCGACAGCTACCTCAGTTTCTCCTATTTACTTGTCGCGCTCAGGTTGCAAATCTCTAATATCGTTGGCTAAACATCAGGCCGTCTGTGAAGGTCGTTCTATAGTAGGAGTACCCAAAATTGTAGAGTTGGTTTGTGATCATTCATCGTTCTGTTTTAAGGTTTTGCCCTCAAATGTTAGCCTGTCAGTGTAAGTTCATCCTGCACCTGAAAGTTGCTGTGTCCGAGTTGAAGTGGTTCGTGTATTCGAGTAAAGATAGTGCCGATGCCCCTAAACACAATTAACACCAATCCGAAAAAGTAGAATGCGAAGCGGCGAGTGGTGATGGATGCGAGCTGACGCAAGTGTTGCATGTCTGGAAAGCTGACGCTAAATAGTGCAACGTCATCCGTTAAGCTCAGACTGCGTGTTGGTCACAGTCCTGCATGGATCACAGTGCTAGTTCGGGCACACTGCGCTGTCGACGTTTGTTGACAGTGACGATCGATAGCATGCTAAGTGATGGGCGTTGTATTACGTAAAAGGAAGCGAAATGCTCTCACAATTGATCGCTATCGGAGTCCCAGGCGAAAGTTGCGCAAGAATTGATGACTGTCAGCAACGTTTGAGTCGTTGAACTCTCGTAAAACATCGTCGCGAAGTGTAGAAAGATTTGACGCAGAAACTATATGTAAAGCGTCCTGTCACAGTGTTAATTGCTCAACTTCTATTAGCAAGCCATTCGGTAAGTGCGAACGTGATTGGTCTTCAGTCGATAAGTGCCCATAAGCCTGTGCATGGGATGCTGAGGACTTCGATGTGCTGTACACATCCCAGTGCGCACATAGCCATTAGGTCATGTGTAGTCTCGGCATTCTCTGCGATTAAAACCAAGATTTTACAGTCAATTGGGCTGTCGCTCCTACTAATGAAAGTGAACGCGGATCTTAACTGATGGCAACACGACGCCTTGACAGGCAAATGACTAGAATGTCGCGTCTGCACAGAGTCCGAGCAATCAGTTGAGCATGCGTGCTCTAAGACGACTAGGTTTATAAACCCCCAAGCTCAACGACGTCGTGAAACGGCAACAAGCGTTGGCGAGTTCAAGTGGAGGTAGAACACTTGATGAATAGTTTCACAATCCCCCTGCAAACAACCTCATCAGTTATAATTGCTGGAGCTATCTTTTTTTTTTTGAAATGATTTTTTTTCATCGACCACGCGCATGCTCACAAACGTGGTTTCGATGAGAAGTGGTCGTTGGTAGTCACTGATAAAGTTTGTTTCATTTGATCACTCTTGGCACGAAAATGCTGGTCACAAAAAGGACATGCAAATTCATGTGCGAGACTTTTTCAGCATGATAAAGCAACAAATAATGATAGAGAATGTAAGAATCTGACAGAGATCTTTGGTATGCAGTGCGATAGATAGATTGTACTGAAGATGGCACCCGCGTGACATCTTGTCATTCACCACTCCAAACTCGCTGCACATTATTTTCTCGTTTTATATATAATGTAGTCTCTTGAAGTCACACATATGGACGCAGCCGGAGAGAGTGAAGGCGGAACTAAAATGAGATTTATTTTATTTAGTTATACTATATAGGCTTCGAACGTGAAATGAGTTCTCTAAATCTGATTGTTGAGAACGGAGTTTCAGGTCACAACGAAGTATATAAGAGAAGCCGCGATGCTCTTTTTCGCTCTTCGTTATTCATATCACAAGCGCATACCTGAATCGCCTTCTCTTGCGTACCATATTGTCACTACCTAAGCATTGGCGCGGCGTAAATGGGCTACAACCAGCGACTCCTGACGTGTTTGGAATGCTCCTGCCTCCTTTTCTATAGTCTTTGTTCAGAATCAAGTGGGTTATGACCTTGCACACACTGGTGATTTCTGAAATCTCTATATCGGCTGCAGAGTATGTCAACTCCTGGGAAGGTTTGTGACGAAAAAAAGACAGCTTATTGATAATTATGACGTCATTAGTCACGTGGTGCAGCCACGTTGGAAAACGGAAAAACTTTGGACCTCTATCTCTGAAACCGCACGAAGAAAAAAATTGAAACTTGACACGACAAATACTCCTCATGGGCAATAAGTGAGAATTTTTTATGACGTCATAGGTGCCTTCGTTATGACGTAATAATTGCATATGCAGAATGCTAATCTGATCAGTATGAACATACATTTTTGCGGGTCAGGGTATAGGGACATAGATGGCCACCAGAACACAAAAAACACAATTTGACTAGCGTCACCGTCACGTCATTAGGCAGTCACCCCCAAAATGGGTTTAAAAAAACTTTTAAAATCTTCCTCTCTGACAGAAAGCTGAACAAATCGATGGCAAACCTCATAGGTCACATGGATCTTGCAGACCCATTGAGTTTACCGCGCGAAAACCTAAAATAAAAAAATCTTCTGGCTAATACTGCCTCAGAACGGCTGGACAGATCGAGGGAAACCTACACAAACTCCCCAAAAGTGGCTTGAGTTGGACCGGCAAACGAATTGTGGGGGCATCGCGCTAAGAATATATTTATTACGGGATAAGGAAAAGTAATGATTGGGGAGGTGGTGAGAGGGTGGGTTGGGATAGGGTGTGAGGAGGGTTGCTGTGGGTCGGCTAGGTCCATACTGGGATATATTAGAGGGCGATAGAAACATAAAACCAATGTCTCCTTCTGTTAGCTATATTTATTTCACTTTTAGACAAAGCCGCTTCTAAGTGCAAAGGATGACGACGACTCTAAAAACTTCACATTATGATGTCACTGTGTGGGATTTAAAGGAACGACTCACAGTTTAATAAATTTTTCGTAAACCCATCATCTAGCGATGCACTGGTACATTCGACAGGCCTACAGAAATATTTATTTCTAAGTTTTTTGGATTTGAGGTGTGTGTAAAAATAGAATTCTCTGAGATATTTTTGTTGAATCATAATAGTTAATATCTTTATTTATTAATAAAAACTGTTTCTACTTGGAAACTGTGTCAACTGGATGGGTCTCCTTGACTTAGGTGAAGAAGGAAAGTCACGTCTTGAATACAGAAGGAAAATAAGTGAAGAGCACTTTACCGCGTTCCAAGAAGTTCTCTCACCTATCATATAAGCTACTTCATCTTGCTTCATTTACCGTTGTCGGGTTCTTTCTGAACTAATTTGCATAGGATTAGTACCTCGTATTGTCTTAACCATTTGAGTGAATTTAAATTTATTCTCAATCCCAGGAATACATATAAAAGAAATTACATCCAAATGGTGTCTTCTAAATACAAAATAGTGTAACTCCATGCATTGTTGTAATGTAAAGCATCCAGGAAGAATAATGTGACATCCGAGATAAGGCTAAAGTGTAGAATGTGTTTTACTTGTGGTGTTCTGCTCGATTTGTGTGTGATTGTTCAATTATTTGCTTGTGATTGTAGTGGTGATTTGTTTTGGCTTCAAAATGCATACTCCGATAACCGCTGTTCGGATAAGGAAACTGGTAGTTGTACTACGGGGTGCTTCGGGGGAGTGGTTTTATAAATCGGTTAAAAGTAAGAAAGGAAAAATATTGCGATGAACATATTTCCGTGTCGGGTCTCAAAGGCGGGGACTTCCCAGTGTAGAGGATGAAACGAGCCCTAACCCAGTCCATTTCCGTCTCCTAATTATTGGTTATTTAGAAAATCTATATGGTGTATGGCATCGTATGCCGTTCCGTCAGGTGTAGAATTTTCGGTTAGTATTAAGTTTTTGCATCATTTATATCACTAAATATCCAATTTATTCAGGTGTTTTCTTTTGAATCCTCTTTTGGGAGCAATTCCACCGCGAGAAGTGGACATGATAACTTGTCTATGATTAGCTTCTGAATCATGGAGTGAGGAATTTTCACACTTCTGCACATGCCAACGCGTACAGACTACATGGCCGAAGCAGCGACGTAAGATGTGTACTGTCGTGAGTCAGATGTCCTTTTTTCTCCGTAATCTGAAATAACCGTGAATATCTCGAAAGATCTTAGCCCACCAGTCCTTATCATAAATTCTCTGAGAAAAGAAAGACAGAAAGTTTTTGTGGGTGGCTCTCGGTAGCGTTAGAGAAAAAACAAAGGACGAGCCCTATTGTCGGCTTTCGCTGAACCCTGCCATCCCACAAATCCAAACTTGTTTTTACCTAGTCCGTCGTTGGTGAGATATACACACGTACTTATCTGTACTGAGCAAAAACCCTTGGTGTAGCATCTATTCGTTGGTTTGGCTCATGGTGCACGTAGTTGGGCGGGGTCGCTTGAGGAATTGGAGGATTCACTGAGGTTCAAATCCGAATTCTGGGCCTCGGCTATGCAATGTGTTAAAATAATACAGGTTGGGTTTTGACTCGCCTGATCATCCTCCGATCGGCAAACACGCAGTACCCAGTCGTTGCTGGTTATACAATTTTCTGGGGGAACTGGGTCGGAGGGTGGTGGGGCCCCGTCCGCCTAATGCTGCCGGCGCCGGAAAACGGTTCTCCCCCGGAAAACCCCCCCCCACCGCAGTAAAACACAAATGTGTACATCCAAGTCAATTAGGCCAAGGAGACTCCGTGAGAGACGAGTTTCACCCCAATGCTGTGCTGCCTCAAGTATCGTCCTACATGGGAGGATGATAAGGAGTGTAACATAGGTCTGGGGTAAGTGCAACTTTTGGCAAACTTCTAGTCCTGTTCATACTCTCTGATGAGCTTGTTCTCGCTTAAAAAAAACAATTGCAAAACTGTCAAGTGGTGTTTTGGTATTGGTCGAGATATTAAAAGTCTCACGTCATGGACTAACTGAACAGTTTTAAGTTATACTCAGCTTTGGCAGGTGTTGGGATTGGAACAACTTAGAACCTTCAACGTCTGTTTAATTATTATTTTAACCCGTTTAAAATAAAAACATCAAGTAGCTGAGCCAAGTTTCAAAAAACACGTCCGAATTCTGGGGGAAGTTCTTCGCCAAAACAAGAAAAGAAATCACATTGACAAAAATCACATGAGGACCTAACGAAGAAGTACACAAAAATCTATAACATCTCGAGAGCAGGGAGAGGCGAAAAGAGTCTAATCTGTGCAGCCGACCAATTAAGGCATGCAATCATCAAGAAATCTTCAAAAATACTCATCGGTGAACTTTTTTATTGAAACAAAATACAAAAAAAAACATTGAGATTATTCATATGAGTATTTCCCTAGCGAAGGGAAGGAGCATCATCGAAATATTTTGAATCACACACGACTATGGAGTGGCGCACAAACAAGGTTTGTTAACACCTAAGTGATAACAGCTTTCCTCTGAGGAGCAAAGAGAAAAAACGTTATGAAACTAATTCCCACATCAGAAGAAAAAAATTAAAAATAAAAACAAGTGAATGTGAAGAGTGAAAGACTTACAAACGCGCTGTCTGCAATGAAGGTGAGGACAGGGGCCAGGGATGGGAGAAGAAATATACATAGGGCGCCGAAGACTGATGGATCATACCGCTCACTCGTCTGGACAGTCGGTGGGCTTTTGCTTACACCAGCGAGATTCAAGACCAAATAAGAAACTCATGGAATGGGGAAGTGAGACTCAACTCACACTGTACAGCACTACGATCCTATTCTGCCAGCAGGAAGTCCGCACCAGTTAGACCAGACATATCCTACAACAATAACAATAAAGCACTCCTGCTCGCACTCACGTAGGACGAAGAGAGCTCGTGATTCCACCTCCGTCCGTACAACTCTGGATAGATTTGAATAATGAAGCGGGATAGAAAGGGACGACACAAAAATAATGAATGCCACATGCTTGAGTACGCAAGAGTTTCATTGTAGTTTTGCGTCTATCGGGGAGGAAAAAATCCACGTACCGACTAAATGTTGGGAATTAATAATGCACATGACAGTCAATTCCTAGGTACTATCTGTTGCCAGGTATGTTTCTGTAAATGCGTTCCATTTATTACTACTCCTAAAGTTTATTTTTTACTACTAGTCGACCCTACTTGTGTGGCATGAAATTTTCATGCATTCAATAAAATCCTGGCTTATGAACAACGGGTGATACAGTCTAAACTTAGCCCCTACCCCGTAAGTATGGGGCACCAAAATACTGTGTTGGGGCAGAGATTCTCGCCCCCCGCTGTTACCAGTTCCATTGTGAGAGGCGAAAGAATTCACGTCATGTTGAGAGAAACCTCTAGAAGAATGACACGCCGGTCTGAATCAAATGCCCCGCATATCTACATAATACCACGGTAGGACACATGTGACACAAGAGTAAAGTGAATATCACGATCTTTGATTATTTGACCTCTCTTTCTCCTATTCATAATCAGGAACTTGGCAACCGAAAGAACAAAAATACCGGAACTTACCCCAATGTTTATCAACCATTTTGCTAAGTGGAAGGGTACTCAATGGCTTTGTGGCGAGAGACTACTGCTTAATGGTAGCTATTCCTGCGGTCTCTTCTGCTCACACACCCTCACCCTCTTACCCCAACTTTCCCTCAACTCCCATACATTCACATGGCCCTATAATGTGGCTTATACAGCAGCATAAGACGGCCGCCAGAGAACGGCATTTCAAGGAGCACGCACTA
>JAXMNL010000727.1:0-10129 GCA_035128595.1 Eptatretus atami
GTGAGATTTAATTTTATTTATTTACTCTGCTGTTTTAAATGTGAAAAAGTGCCCCCTGCTGCGACAATTGGAGGAGTTCACCTTTGATGTGAGATTTATTTTATTATTTACTCTGCTGTTTACAGTTGAAAGTGCCCCTGCTTGGACCACTGAGGAAGTTCACCTTTGATGTGAGATTTATTTTTTATTCCACTCTGCTGTTTAAAGAAACTGAAAAGATGCCCCTGCTGACCATTTTGAGGAAGTTCACCTTGATGTGAGATTTATTTTATTATTTTTTCTCTGCTGTTTTTTTTTTTTTTTTTTTTTTTTTTTTTTTTTTTTTTTTTTTTTTTTTTTTTTTTTTTTTTTTTTTTTTTTTTTTTTTATTTTTTTTTTTTTTTTAAAGTGAAAAGTTCCCCCTGGCGGACCATCTGGAGGAAGTTCACCCTTTGATGTGAGAATTATATTTTATTATTTTCTTGCTGTTTAAAGTGAAAAGTGCCCCTGCGTGGGAGATTGGAGGAAGTTGACCTTTATGTGAGATTTAATTTTAATATTTTCTTTGCTGTTTAAGTTGAAAAAGTTTCCCCCTGGTGGACCTTTGAGGAAGATTTCACCGTTGATGTGAGATTATTTTACTATTTCTCTCTGTATAAAGGAAAAGTTTCCCCTTGCTGGACCATTGGAGGAAGTTCACCTTTTGATGTGAGGTTATTTTATATTACTCTGCTGTTTAAGAGTGAAAATTGCCCCTGGTGGACCATTGGAGGGAAGTTTAAACTTTTGATGCTGAGATCTATTATATTATTTGCTCGTGCTGTTTAAAGTGAAAAGTGCACTCTGCTGGACCATTTGGAGGGGAAGTTCACCCTTGGATGTGAGATTAATTTTATTATACTCTGCTGTTTATGTGAAAACTGCCCCCTGGTGGACCATTGTAGGAAGTTCACCTTAAATGATGTGAATTATCTATATTATTTACTCTGCTGCTTTTAAAGTGAAAGTGCACTTGCTGGACCATTGGAGGAAAGTTCACCCTTGATGTTGAGATTTATTTATTATTTACTCTGATGTTTTAAAGTGAGAAAGTGCCCCCTTTGCTGGACCATTTGAGGAAGTTCACCGTTGATGTGAGATCTTATGTTTACTATTTTATTCTCTACTGTTTAAAGTGAAAAGTTCCCCCCTGCTGGACCATTGGAGGGAAGTTCACCTTTGATGTGAGGTTATTTTATATTTACTCTGCTGTTTTAAAGTGAAAAGTTCCCCTTGGTGGACCATTTGAGGAATGACCGAGTGGATTATTAATCTTCTACTGTTTAAAGTGTCAAAATTCCCTGGTGACCATGAAGTTCACCGTTGGATGTAATATATTTTTCTACTGGGTTTAAAGCGAAAAGTTCCCCCGGACCATGTGAGGAAGTTCACCTTGATGTGAAAAATATATTTACTCTGCTGTTGGGAAAGGCCCTGGTGGACCATGAGGAAAACCTTGAGATTATTTATATTATTACTCTGCGGTTTAAAGTTGAAAAGTGCACTCTGCTGGGACCATTGGAGAAGTTCACCCTTTTGATGTGAGATTTATTTTATTATTTACTTCTGCTGTTATGGTGAAAAGTCCTCCCTGGTGGCCATGGAAGGAGTTCACCCTTGATGTGAGATTTATTTTATTTATTAATCTGCTTGTGTTTAAAGTGAAAAGTGCCCCCTGCCTGGCACCATTGGAGGAAGTTCACCTTGATGTGAGATTTATTTTTATTATTTACTTTTGCTGTTTAAAGTGAAAAGTGCCCCTGTGTGGGCCATTGGAGAAGGTTTCACCTTTGATGTGAGATTTATTTTATTATTTTCTCTGCTGTTTAAGGTGAAAAAGTGCCCCTGGTGGACCATTGAGGAAGTTCACTTTGATGTGAGATTTATTTTTTTATTTCCTCTGCTGTTTAAAGTGAAAAGTTTCCCCCTGGTTGACCATTGAGAAGTTCGCCTTGATGTGAGATTTATTTATTATTTTCTCTGGCTGTTTAAAGCGAAAAAGTGCCCCCTGGTGGGACGATTGGAGGAAGGTTCACCTTTGATGTGAGATTAATTTTAATATTCCTCTGCTGTTTAAAGTGAAAAGTGCCCCTGCTGTACGATTGGAGGGAAGTTCACCTTTGATGTGAATTTACTTTATTAATTCTCTGCTGTTAAAGTGAAAAGTTCCCCCTGGTGGACCATTTGAGGAGTTTCACCTTTGATGTTGAGATTTTTTTATTATTATCTCTGCTGTTTTAATGTGAAAAGTGCCCCCCTGCTGGACATTGAGGAAGTTCACCTTTGATGTGAATTATTTATTATTTACTCTGCTGGTTTAAGTGAAAAGTGGCCCCTGTGGACCATGGAGGAAGTTCACCTTTGATGTGAGAGATTTATTTATATTTACTCTGCTGTTTAAAGTGAAGTGCCCCCTGCTGTGGACCATTGGAGGAAAGTTCACCTTTGATGTGAGATTTATTTTATTATTTACTCTGCTGTTTTAAAAGTGAAAAGTGCCCCCTGCTGGACCCATTGAGGAAGTTCACCCTTGATGTGAGATTTATTTTATTATTTTCTTCTGCTGTTTAAAGTGAAAAGTTCCCCCTTGGCGACCATTGGAGGAAGTTCACCCTTGATGTGAAGATTTATTTTTATTATTTACTCTGCTGTTACAGGTGAAAAGTGCCCCCTGGTGGACCATTTGAGGAAGTTCACCTTTGATTGTGAGATTATTATATTATTTACTCTGCTGTTTAAAGTGAAAAGTTGCCCCCTGTTGGACGACCATTGGAGGAAGTTCACCTTTGAAGTGACATTTATGTTATTTTTCTCTGCTGTTTAAAGTGAAAAGTTCCCCATGGTGCGATTTGAGAAGTTCACTTTGAATTTGAGATAATAACCATTATTTACTTCTTGCCTTTTCAAGTGAAAAGTGCCCCCTGCTGGACCATTGGAGTAAGTTCACCTTTGATGTGAGATTTATTTTTATAATTTGTTCTGCTGGGTAAAGTGAAAAGTGCCCACTGGTGGACCATTGGAGGAGTTCACCCTTTGATGTGAGATTTATTTATTATTTTCTCTTGCTGTTTATGGTGAAAACTGCCCCCTGGTGACCATTGGAGGAAGTCACCTTTGATGTGAGATTTATTTTATTTATTACTCTGCTGTTTAAAGTGGATAAAGTGCACTCTGCGGACCATTTCGGAGGAAGTTCACCCTTGATGTGCAGATTTATTTTATATTACTCTGATTTTTTAAATGAGAAGTGCCCCCTGCTGGACCCATTTGAGGAAGTTCACCGTTGATGTGAGATTTATTTTACTATTTCTCTTACTGTTTAAAGTGAAAAGTCCCCTGCTGGACCATTGGAGGAAGTTCACTTTGAGTGTGAGGTTATTTTATTATTTACCTCTGCTTTTAAAGTGGAAAAGTTCCTCCCTGGTGGACCATTTGAGGAAGTTCACCGTTGTATGTGAGATTTATTTTTTACTAATTTTCTCTACTGTTTTTAAAGTTGAAAAGTTCCCCCTGTGGACCATTTGAGGAAGCTTCACCGTTGATTGGAAGATTTTATTTTACTATTTTCTCTACTGATTTAAAGCGAAAAGTCCCCCTGCGGACCATTGCGAGGAAGTTTCACCCTTGATGTGAGATTAATTTATTATTTACTCTGCTCACTGTTTATTGGTGAAAAGTGCCCCTGGTGGACCAATTGGAGGGAAGTTCACCTTTTGATGTGAAGATTTATTTTATATTATTTACTCTGCTGTTTAAAGTGAAAAGTGCACTCTGCTGGACCATTGGAGTGAAGTTCACCCTTTGTATGTGAGATTTATTTTATTTATTTACTCTGCTGTTTTATGGTGATAAAGTGCTCCCTGGTTGGGCATTGGAGGAAGTTCACCTTGAATGTGAGATTTATTTTTATTTATTAATCTGCTGTTTTAAAGTGAAAAAGTTGCCCCTCTGGACCATTGGAGGAAGTTCACCTTTTGATGTGAAGATTTATTTTATTATTTACTCTGCCGTTAAAGTGAAAAGTTGCCCCCTTGGTGGGGCCATTGGAGGAAGGGTCACCCTTTTGATGTGAGATTTATTTTATTATTCTCTGCTGTTTTAAGGTGAAAAAAGTGCCCCTGGTTGCGACCATTGGAGAAGTTCACCTTTGATGTGAGATTTATTTTTTTATTTCCTCTGACTGGTTTAAAGTGAAAATTTCCCCTTGGTTGACCATTGAGGAAGTTCGCCTTTTGATGTTGAGATTATTATTATTTTCTCTGCGTGTTTTAAAGCGGATAAAGTGCCCCTGCTGTGGGACGATTGGAGGAAGTTCACCTTTGATGTGGAGATTAATTTAATACTTTCTCTTGCTGTTAAAGTTGAAAAGTGCCCCCTGCTGGACGATTGGGGAAGTTCACCTTTGATTGTGAGATTTACTTTATAATTTTCTCTGCTGTTTAAAGTTGAAAAGTTCCCAACTGCTGTGGACCATTTGGAGGAAGTTCACTCTTGTGATGTGAGATTTATTTTATTATTATCTTCTGCTGTTTAATAGTGAAAAGTGCCCCTGCTGGACATGGAGGAAGTTCACTGATGTGAGATTTATTTTATTATTTACTCTTGCTGTTAAAAGTGAAAAAGTGCCCCCTGCTGCGACCATTGGAGGAAGGTTTCACCTTTGATGTGAGATTTATTTTATTATTTACTACTGCCTGTTTAAAAGTGAAAAGTGCCCCCTGTGGACCATTGGAGGAAGTCACTTTGATTGTTGAGATTTTAGTTTTATTATTTACTCTGCTGTTTAAGTGAAAAGTGCCCCCTGCTGACCATTGAGGAAGTTCACCTTGATGTGAGATTATTTTATTATTTTCTTCTGCTGTTTAAAGTGAAAAGTTCCCCCTGGCGGACCATTGGAGGAAGTTCACCCTTGATGTGAGATTTATTTTATTATTTACTCTGTGATTTTAAGGTGAAAAGTGCCCCCTGGTGGACCATTTGAGGAAGTTCACCTATGATGTGGAATTTATTATATTATTTACTCTGCTGTTTACAAGTGAAAAGTGCCCCCTGGTTGGACGATTGGAGGAAGTTCACCTTTGAAGTGACATTTTATGTTATTATTTTCTCTGCTGTTTAAAGTGAAAAGTTCCCCTGGTGGACGATTGAGGAAGTTTCACCTTTGAAGTGAGATTAAACATTATTTACTCTGCTGGTTTAAAGTGAAAAAGTGCTGCCTGCTGGTCCATTTGGAGGAAGTTCACCTTTGATTGAGATTTATTTTATTATTAATCTTTATGCTGTTTAAAGTGAAAGTGCCCCCCTGCTGACCCATTGCGAGGAAGTTCACCCTTTGATGTGAGATTTTATTTTATTATTTTCTTCTGCTGTTTAAGTGAAAAGTTGCCCCTGGTGGGACCATTGGGGAAGTCACCTTTGATGTGAGATTTATTATATTAATTTACCTCTGCTGGTTTAAGTAAAGGCCCCCTGGTGCGACGATTGGAGGGAAGTCACCTTTATGTGAGATTTATTTTATTATATTTATCTCTGTTTTAAAGTGAAAAGTGCCCCTGGTGGACCATGGAGGAAGTTTCACTTTGATGTGAGATTTATTTTTTTTATTTCTCTGCTGTTTAAAGTGAAAAGTTCACCCTGTTTGGACCATTTGAAAGAAGTTCACCTTTTGATGTGAGATTTATTTTTTTACTATTTTCTCTTGCTGCTTTATTAAAGCTGAAAAGTTGCCCCTGCTGACCATTGGCAGAAGTTCACCTTTTTGATGTTGAGCGTTTATTTTATTAGCTTACTCTGCTGTTTAAAGTGCAAAATTGCCCCTGGTGGACCATTGGAGGAAGTAACCTGAGTGAAGATTTATTCATATATTTACTCTCTGTTTAAAGTTGAAAAGTGCACTCTGGCTTGGACCATTGGGAGGAAGTTCGACCTTTGATGTGAGATTTATTTTACTATTTCTCTGCTGTATAAAGTGAAAAGTGCCCCCTGCTGGACCATTGGAGAAGTTCCACCATTTGATGATGAGGTTTATTTTTTTCTATTATTTACTCTGCTGTTTAAAGTGAAAATTGCCCTGGTGGACCATTGGAGGAAGTTCACTTTGATGTGAGATTTTAATTATATTATTTACTCTGCGTTAAAGTTGAAAAGGCACTCTGCTGACCATTGGAGGAATTCCCCTTGATGTGAGATTTATATTATTATTTACTCTTGCGTGTTTATGGTGAAAAGTGCTCCCTGGTGGCCATTGGAGGAGTCTCACCCTTGATGTGAGATTATATTTTATTTTATTAAATCCTGCTGGTTAAAAGCTGAAGTGCCCCCTGCTGGTAACCATTGGTAGAAGTTCACTTTGAGTGAGATTTATTTTATTATTTTCTCTGCTGTTTAAGGTGAAATGCCCCTGGTGGACCATTGGAGGAAGTTCACCTTGATGTGAGATTTCATTTTTTTATTTTCTCTGCCTGTTTAAAGTGAAAAGTTCCCCTGGTGGACCATTTGAGGAAGTTTCAACTTTGATGTGAGATTTATTTATTATTTTCTCTGCCTTGTTTTAAAGCGCAAAGTGCCCCCTGGTGGACATTTGAGGAAGTTCACCGTTGATGTTGGATTTTATTTTACTTATTTTCTCTTACTGTTTAAAATGAAAAGTTCCCCCTGCTGGACCATTGGAGGAAGTTCACCTTTTTGATGTTTGACGGTTTATATTATTTTACTCTGCTGTTTAAAGTTGAAAGTTCCCTGGGTGTGACCATTTGAGGAATTTTTCCGTTTTGATGTGGAGATTTATTTTACTATTTTCTCTTACTGTTTAAAGTGAAAAGTTCCCCCTGGTGGACCATTTGATGAAGTTCCACGGTTGACTGTGATGGATTTATTTTACTATTTTCTTCTACTGTTAAAGTGAAAAGTTTCCCAAAACTTGCTGGACCATTGGAGAAGTTCACCCTTGATGTGAGATTATTTAAATTATACTCTGCTGTTTATGGGTGGAAAAAGTGCCCCCTGGTGGACCCATTGGGAGGAAGTTCACCTTTTGATGTGAGATTTTATTATATTATTTACTCTGCTGGTTTAAAGTGAAAGTGCACTCTGTGACCTTGGAGGAGGTTCACCCTTTTGATGTGAGATTATTTTATTAATTTACTCTGCTGGTTTATTGGGAAAAGTGCTCCGTGGCCATTGGAGGAAGTTCACCCTTGATGTGAGATTTTATTTTATTTTATTAATCTGCTGTTTAAGTGAAAATTGTGCCCCCTGCTGGAACCATTGGAGGAAATTACATTTGATTTGAGATTTATTTATTATTTACCTCTGCTGTTTAAAGTGAAAAGTGCCCCCTGGTGGGCCATTGGGAGGAAGGTCACCCTTGATGTGAGATTTTATTTTCATTATTTTCTCTGCTGTTTAAGGTGAAAAGTGCCCCTGGTGGACCATTGGAGGAAGTTCACCTTTGATGTGAGGATTCTATTTTTTTATATTCCTCTGCCTGGGTTTAAGTGAAAAGTTTCCCCCTGGTTACCATTTGAGGAAGTTTCGCCTTTGACGTGTGAGATTTATTTTATTATTTTTCTCTGCTGTTTAAAGCGAAAAGCTGCCCCTGGTGGGACGGATTTGGAGTGAAGTCACCTTTTGATGTGAGATTAATTTAATATTTTCTCCTGCCTGTTTAAAGTTTTTGAAAAGTGCCCCCTGCTGACGACTTGGAGGAAGTTCACCTTTGATGTGAGATTTACTTATTAATTTTCTTCTGCTGTTTAAAGTGAAAAGTTTCCCCTGGTGGTACCATTGGAGGAAGTTCACCCCTTTGATGTGGATTTATTTTATTATTAAATCCCTCTGCTGCGGGCTAAATTGGGTTTTTTAGAAATAAGGGAGTGGGTAATGGACAGTGACAAGGCAAGGCGATAGGTGGGAGGGGGACCGTAGGGTAGTCCGAGGGCCTGCCTTCGAGTGGCCAGCACACCGCACTCCCTCCCACCAAACCTTCATGAAAGGCAAGGACCGGCCAACTTCGTCTGTGGTGTTGGTTTCTGCAGGCCTGTACCGGCCGCGGATCGTCTGCAGCTGCTGTGCTTCATGGCCTGTGCCGGTCAGCTCCCACTGCGGCTTTTTGCTGCAAGGGCCTGTGCCGGCCAGTTCATACTGCCGGCTGTTGCTACAGTGCGCCCTTTTTTGCCTGCTTTGCCTGCTCCACTTTGCCATGGCCTTGCCTGCCCCTTTGCCATTGGCCCATGCCCACTCCGCCCATTACCAGCCCTCGGTTCATGTTCTGCTTTTGCCCCCCCCCCTTGTTACATTACCATGCTGCGCCAGGCATCAAAGCAAACAGTTGCCACGAGCGCAAAGAACTGTCTACTGTGGCAGCTACAAACCACGGCCTGAGTGTCTGCAGTGCGGCCGCCGGTTGCCGTTGACTTTTCGTTTTTGCTCCCTGCAGAGTCCATTTGATCCTGAGCTTGGAGTAGTGTAGAATTATAGTAAGGTTAAGTATGTACTGTACATATGAGTGCGCCTCCGGCATGGATGTTGTCTAGCCCGCGCCAATTTATTAAGTGTGTTCGTGTTAGTGGGTTTTGTTTAGTATTACTCAGCCCTCAGCGTTATTTATCTTTGGGGGACACGAATACCATAATTCGCCACTCAGGGTCGTAGTAAACGTACTAGGGGAGAGAACTAACACATTGAGTGGCACACAGAATTTGACGCACTGCGGGACGAGTCTGTTAAAAAGGGAGGGTAAGTGTTACGGGCTGTGGAAATTCGCAACCACCATTCAGGTCCCGTAGGTGAGGTATTTCTGAAGTACATGTGTAGTTAGCTCCAAACCCGTTTGTATAGAGGGAATTAAATTGTGATTTCATTCGGGTCTTGCGACGCTTTGAGTCAGTCGTTTTTCTGTTCTTTCTGTTATTTTTGAAACCAAGCCACGTACTCAACACAACCACGCCATCCCCACCACAGCGCCGACCGCGCTGCGGCCGCACCGCCTCCGCCATCTGCGCTACTGCATCTTCGCCACCTGCCATTCTTCTCCGCGCTTGGTGGGGGGAAGAGAAACGGAGAGGCGCAGCTGGCGCCCGATTGGTGGACGCGCGGTGTTGACGCGCGCAGGGAGGAGGGAACGCCCATTCTTCGAGGGACCTTTCTCGAAGCGCCTCGAAGGGGGGTGGAGCAGGAAACGGGGCGGAGCAACAGGGCGGAGCGTGGGGCTTATAAAAGATGCCGACGGGTGAAGCAAGTGAGGAGGCTCGGAGGAGGCTCGGTGGTGGCTCGGTGGATGTTCTTGCTCCGGGGTTGCTCTGGCCCTCGTCTTCCGGCTCGCTTTCTGAAGGCCGCTGGCCTGGTCTTTGGTGGGGCGTCGCAGGACCCCGCAAACGGAAAGGATGCGTCCGCCATACCCCCCCCCCCCTCTATCCGCGCTGGGATAGCGCCGAACACTCGTCCGGGCGTCGAGTGCTCAACACGGGCAGGCGCGAGGCACGCAGGAGAGGACTCGCCTGCCACCCAGGGCACGGAGTCGCGGCCAGGCGGGACCACGCGGCGGACTTCGGAGTGGGGCTCGACGCCACCAGGGAGTCACCCTTTTCTTTTCTTTGGTTTTTGGGCAAATGACTGTGGGAGGCGCCTGTCTTGTGAAGTAGAACTGTTATAAGTGTTGCCGTGTGTACGCGTTATTCGGTAGTATCTCTGCGTCACTGTTCTTTTGTTTCATTGCTATATGTGCATACTGTATGGCTGTATATGTGTGCTATCCTGTGTGTGAAATAAATGTGCTTTGTGTTGAATTGTTCCCCGTTTCGCTGCGTCCTTTCCTTTGTTGATCTCCATCTTGCTTCGCAGTAAAGGGTTCTAGTGGGCTTATACGCCCGATAATTAATCTGAACCGTCAAGGTCGACGATAACTCCGCTCGGTTATCCTGTAGCACGGAACGAGCCGCTTAAGCGTTCGTGTCCGGAGTCGACCTGTGGCGTGGTACAACTCCCTTCGGTAGGTTACCCGTGCGAGTACTTAGGTATATCGACTTTCGGCGATTCACACTATTTCGCGTGGGTAGAATGTGGACTGAGTTGTGGTGAGGTTAAACCCCCACCCGTGACTAGCTCCTTGGCG